>JAGKTI010000887.1:0-13001 GCA_018397915.1 Birgus latro
GTCTTCTGCCTCCCCGCCACGTTTGTTTACACCACAGTAGTCGCACCCAAGCCTTGCCCCGCCACCAGTCCCATGCACCACGCCAGTCTTCACATCAGTGTAAATAAGCATTTTTTTTCTTTTTTATGTTTCTTACCTATGATGTTTTCATAATAATATTACTGTACAATACATCAGTGCATGTTTGTTTCATTTATCATCATAAAATTAAGAGGCAGAGTCGAGAGAAAGAGTGGGAAAAAGTGCTTACCTTGGGGTGATGTCGACCAATTTACCTTTATTGCATATATTTAATTGTTTAAACTTTGTGAATTTCGATTTTGTGAGGTTTTTTGTTGACCATATTCGCGCAAAATTGGAGGAAACACTGTATATATAAATATATATATATATATATATATATATATGTACACTACAATATTAATATTGCTACTATCATCACTACCACTATTTTCACTACTATTACCATACCAACCACTATCACCAACACTATATTACCAGGATCATCATTAAGAAGGATTTATTGTAAATGTGAAGGACAGATACACCTTCCATAACCTACACATTTCCCCACTCCTCATCTTCCATTCTTCCCTCTATTATCCACATACCCATGCTTTTCTAATGTTATCCTTTTACTCACTTCAGGTGATCCAAGTTACACCATTCTCCCACCTACATTACCCACCCACCTACACTACCCACTCCTACACACACACACACACAATTCATTGTTATACTGGACCAAACTATAAAATAATGAGCTACTGTATACTACTGTTTAAGCAATTTAAAGTAGAAAAAATTTCCAAGTATAAAATTCAGCATGAACAACATCAAAAAATACGTCCATGCAGTAAAAATGGTACAACAGTGTGGGAAGATCAAAAAGAGGGAGGTTATCTTGAGCCTGACAGGACAGTACCAGTCTAACCCTATCTCGCGTGTCCTTCATGTCGTCTAACTCGAGAGCATCTCCGTCGGACATGATGCAGCGAGAACCATCATTGCACTGCATCACCAGCCGGCACTTCACCATATGAACCATTCCCACCCATGAGTCCAGTGCAACAGCAATGTCTGTTGTAAATTCCTGTTGGAAATAATATTATGCATAAGGTATGTGTTTGCAATCTTAGGCTGCTTTAAATTCCTTTGTTTATCAAAAACATTCTGCATTATGCCTGTGTCTATAATCCAGTGCTGCTCAGAGATGTGTGTGCTGATGGACAATTGCAGCTACTCCATTTATCATATTTAACTGAACCTTGGGCCACAACAATGACCACCCCAAACACCTTCAACTTGGACTATCTATAGCCAGTACTTGCTTTAAGTCAGGGATGAGTTCTAATACAGTATAATTATTCTTAATTAGGAGAAACTTGTAAACCAGCTTCTTAGGTACCATACCAATACAACCACAATAAGCATTGATTCTGTAACTTAATTTATATGAGATAAAAAAACAAAAAAGGAAACTTGCGTGAAGACTTACTGTACAATTTACATATCAGACACACTGTTACATAAAAAGAAAGAAAGAACAAAAGAGAAAAACTGTACCTCTAGAGGGGTAAGATCATTGCTGTCAACATTCAGTATGACCAAGTTAGTGCCCACAACTTGGACGCTAGACGTGACATGAACCTGGCGACAGTAACCCCGCTGAGTGTCCTTCCCTCGGATCAAGCGACGAACAACATCACCAGGCATAAGGGATCTATCAGCCAGTCCAACCTGAAATTTTTCATAAGGTTAAACTAAGAGGGTTGGGGCATGGTAGGCCAAGAAGAAGGTAGATGGATATGGTAAACAAGTAAGAAAGCATGAAATGGAAGCTGATGAGGCTGGTGAACTGAAAGGACTGAGTTGGTGGTAGTTGTTTTACCCCTCACTGTCTGGCCAAAAAGACCAAATGACCACAAGTAAGTAGCCACCATCCTGTACTAGCCAGTGCCTTGCCAGGATTGGAACTGGCCCCTCCGCATGAGAGGTACAGGATAATGAAAAGGGCATAGCCACCAAGAAGATGCACTGTGTTCAGGATATGCATGAGTGGTAGTCTCAGCTCAGCCATGATTACTTGGTAAATGTGGTTGAGTTTCTCATCTGGGAGTGTGGGGCAAGGCTAGTTACTTGGCCTTGGCCCCACGTCACTCCCATGGTAGTACCTCCCAGAATGATGGTTAACACCCATTTACTACCTTTTTGGTGGACTAATGGGTGCTATACCTTGCACAAACGTGACCCTGGACAAAGCAAGTCAGGGGTGTCCATCTTACCTGAGCCAGATAAATGCTACAGCTGCATACCCAAGGACTGAGGTTGGTTGGAAAAGAGCACTTCTATCTATCTATCTACTGCCAGACACCTTAATCCCGTAAGGGGTGGCCACAAACAAATCACCTCCATGTCGCTCTATCCCCCGCCATTTCACTGCCCTGCTCCCAGCTCACACTCCTCTCTCTCATATACCTCTCCACTCCATCCCTCAGTCTCATCCTTGGTCTTCCCCTCCCTCTCACCCCCTCCACCTCATTCACATACACTCTCCTTGTCAGACTCTCACTCTCCACCCTCTCCAGATGGCCAAACCACCTTAATGTGTTCTTCCTAACGCTTCCTATCACATCCTCATCCACACCACAATGCTCCTTCACTTCTTCATTTGTTAGTCTGTCTCTCCATGTGACTCCACATGCTCCTCTCAAATAGCTCATTTCCACTGCTCTCACTCTTGACTTCGGTCCCTCCAACAGGGTCCAAGCTTCACTTCCATATGTTAAAGATGGTATCACAATACTGTCATGTAGCAGCTTCTTCACTTCCATGCTCACTTCCCTGCTTCTTATCACTGCTTTCAAGGAATCAGCAACCTTTCTTCCCTGCTGCACCCTTTCAAACACTTCACCCTCTAAACTTCCATCCTTAATCATCACACTACCCAAGTACTTAAATGAACTCACATTCTCCATATCCTCCCCATTTAATCTCACTGTACATTCACTGACTTCACTTCTCTCGAAGGCCATCACTTTACTCTTCCCTACATTCACCTTTAGATTCCGTTTCTTACACACTCTCCCAAATTCATCTACCAAGCCTTGCAGCTTCCCTTTGTCTTCACTTAACAACACAGTATCATCTGCAAACAACAGTACAGGGAGATTCCAAACACTGCCCTCTCTCACTAAGGCTGCTCCAACATCCACTGCCCTACCTTGTATCTCTTTTATAACCCCATCCATATATAGATTGAACAACCATGGAGACATGACAGATCCTTTTTTCAATCCAACCTTCAAATGGAAAGATTCACTCAGTTTGCCATCCACAAGCACTGCTTAGCACTCTCATACATACTCTGCACAGTCTTCAACAACTTCCCATGTACTCCATATATTCTTAATACTTCCCACAATCCTTGTCTATCCACCCTGTCATATGCTTTCTCCAAATCCATGAAGGTTGCATACAACTTCTTTCCCTTCTCTAGAAACTTGTCCACCAAAGATCTAAGAAGAGCACTTATTTTATTTTTTATTTTTTTCAGCTGATTGACTGACTACTTGGCAGGCAATGTGAGGCAGCACCAGGATTCTGAAAGTCTGAATGGTGAGTGAATGAGTGTCTATCCCATTTCACTGGGCAGGCTGTTCATAGCTCTATCTCTATTCTGTTTTCGTTCCTTGCTTTCCAGACCCTACCTCACTTTACCTTTAGAAAGGAAAAGAGGTCAGAGTCACAGTGATGGTTATGAATACAACAGGAAGGCAACAACCCCTTCTTACTCTCCTATTCCCAACCTGCCACTGACAGTACCCTAAGTTTTTGGTATTATTTTAGTTTCTGCCCATAACTGATCCAGTTAGTGTATTTGAGGAAGGTTCTATAGTTAGATCTCATCTGTGCAAACGCCTTTTCTTCTATGATATTTCCATCGGAAATGAATAACAACAGAGATAACATTTAAAATTTAGCCAGCTGCCAGCCAGGATGAGTCGTGTGATTTACGCCAACCAATCACCATCAGCTGGTGTCTGGCAACTCAATTTTGTCATGGCCTTTGTGAGTGACAAACACTCTCACATTCCTACTTTTTTTTTTCAGGAATGACGATAATTAAGGTAAGGCTGGAATTTGTTCTGATTTGGACTTAATTGCTCCGAGTCTAGGGAAGGTTGTGTGGGGTAGGGTAGCTTAATGCCTGAAATGCCTTATAATATACTTACTTGACAAAGAAGGGGGGAGGGGGGGAGATGTCTCAAAACTGGTCATTTGCAATGGATATGAGTATAAAGTTGGAACAAACCACATGAAAACGGAAAAAAAACATAGCTTTATTGCCAAGCTGAGCATGCGACGAATGAAAAAATATGGTTTTCCTTGTATTCTACTCTTGCATCACCAGCCACCACTCTCTACTTCACATTCTTGGAAAAAAGAGGTCACCTGTTTCCAATGTATACTACCATCTGTATTACAAATGAAAGTGTGGCTTGAGTCAAATGTCACCCAGGTCGTATCTGCTCTGCCTCCTGCAACCCCACCCCCCAACGTTCACACTTCTCACCTTCCACACCCAGGTGTCATCCTCCACCCTCTCAACATGCTCAAAGCACCTCAATCTACCCCTCCTCATCACAATGCCAATAAATTCCAGTCCCATCCTTCCTCTCAACTCTTCAATTGCAATCCTAGCCCCCGGGCCTTCAATTCAAGAACACATTACACATCCACTTAATCACTGTCATTTCTGTACATTTGAGCCCTGGACTATCCTCTTCCTTCACTGGCCATATCTCACTACCATACAGCATTACACTCCTAACACATCATGCATACAAAGATCCCTTAGGATTGAGAGAGAGAGAGAGCTAAAACATAATATTGCTTGCAATGTGTCTGATATACCCTGGGTGGGATACTACACAATTTAGGTAATATTATACAGTACATGAATACCTGGTTCTCATCATACCTTTTTCATAATTTTGTCAGGACAATCCTTTTTGTGCCATCTGCAAACACTTAACATAGCAAATGAGTTAATGCTATTGGCTAACAGCAATGTATAATTAACATGAAGAATATCACTGACTAATATGTACGTAAAGAAATGTACTGAACTAGTTTATAATCAAGGCTTATGAAGGAATGTCAAAATCACTGACCCTTATAGCTGGATTAAAGGTACATTATCAAAGTTAAAAAAAGAAACTATAAATATATAATTTTTAAAGTGACATCGGCCTTTGATAATTCGAGTCATGCTAAACAGATACTCCTATCAGGCCTTTCAGGCTGGATCAAACTAATGGTAAGAGCGGGCAAATGCTGGAAAACGTACTGTCATAAATAATAACCATACCTTCCTCTCAGGCAGAACTTGCTCCTCTCCTTTAGGGTACCATGCCACCCTTATGCTACCCTTGGTGACCTTGTCTTCCTCATCATTATCTGACTCCTCGTCACTAGAAACAAACTCTGCATTTTCAAGCACCATTCCGAGCTCCAAATTTCCTTTTTTATTAAATCTATAGACTTCATCTTCGTAAAAGTATTGATACTCCTGCGCCATGTTGGACTGTGTATGAGTCAGACGAGATGTTACACCGCAGTCGATTTCTGAATTAACCTCTTTTATTCAGAATTACCTACTTCAAGAAAATTATTTATCTTATTTTACAGCACCAACGAGAATAACATATATTTCGCATTTTATGGGAAGAAAATATTTCGTGAAGACTATAGAATACACCAGCAGACGACACGACCAGTGACAGAAGAGCAAATGGAAACTACAATGTTCGGTCCATTCCCACATCGGCTTCATTTTGCCATGCTGTTTTTCATTAAACCGGACACCAATAAATATATACACACTTTCTCACACAATTCAAATGAAATACTACAGTTTAACAACTATCTGTTGTTCTTTTGATTATAAATGTGCTCCCATAATTTTTACTGTTACATTATGTAATTACATGGCCTAGGTTCAGTTTTCATTGAAACTATTTGAAAATAGTTGCATCATGCAGAAGTTTTTTTTTTTTTTTTTTTAAGCGATTAATGGTTTCGTCACTTGTCGAATTGTCCAATATGTTCAGGTAAAGAGGGGGGGGGGGTGTACAGAACGTGGGAAAACAATGAAACACCTGTTACAGAGCACCGTACACGTACACAATGCCACATCAAAAATATGTTATTCATGATTATGAAATGTTGTACAGAACGATGGGTCACTCTAATGAATGTTTTGAAGTAAAAGTACACTTAGGAGTTTATTAAAGTTTTAATATTAAATTACATACGGTAATACGATAATCAGCTCAATAAACAAATAAAAAGTAACATTGCTGTAATCCTGGCTTCTTACATGAAAGTACAGTACTTATCTGACAAAACCTACATTTCGAAATATACTGACTGTAAATGGAATACCAATTGTACTGCATTACATCAAAATCGTAATATCCCATTGTGAACCTACATAGTTTGGTGTACATTAGTGACTACATCCTATATTACGTTTAGTGGAAGGTGATGTGAAACTTTTTAAAAATAGTCATCTTTTATTACACCGTTGTGGTGTAACAAAAGATGACTGTAGTTTTTAAAAAGTTTCACATCACCTTCCACAACAGATATTCAACTAGGTTACATATCACTGACAATTTACCTACATATAAAAAATAAAGTTGTATACAATATTACAACACAAGATACAATACTCTGCAAGGCACTGGAAGCAATAATCATCTATACAGAAAGGAAAACAATTTCAAACATTCTAGCCTACACTATAACAATCATGACCATTCCCTGTTGGAAGATTCCCAGGAGGAAGTATGGCATTGAAGATAGCAATGATTATGACATGATAAATAAAGAAAAACAGCTCTAAAGGGTAAAAATAATAATAATAATAATAATGCTGAGTGACTGGCAACAAGCTATGACATTCTTTGGAAATATGATGCAATGTTTTCCTGCAACTTAGAAAAGATCAAGTAGGGTAATCATTTACAGAAATATTATAAAACAACCACATCAGCAGCAACATTTCAACCATCCACATAGTCAAGAGGGATGCAAAGCAAGGCCCTTTGAAACCTTTAGGGACACAAATCAGAGGAAAAAGTAAGTCCCTGATAAAATCTCACTCCCCCTTTCATGTGATACAGAAGGTACATCTGAGGTCAAAAGTTCTACTGTTCCACAGGGTCTACTTTACACATATCCCTTGCTTACTTCACACACATCCCTCACTTTCTTCTGCTTCATTATATCAAAACGGAACCATCTGTTGACAAACATGCCAAACCTTTCTCAGCTTAAGAATTCAATATCTGCCAAAAGAGGAAAGTGTGAAGTGTGGACATTAAATATTAGGTAAAATTTTGTCTCTGACTATACATGACTTCTTACAAGTGCTGGGTGGTGGAGACACCTCATCCCAAAGCCAATATAAAGATGGGGAGTTCTAGTTCACATGTCTGGATCCTGTAACCCTTGACTCCAGTGGTCTTTCTGTTATTTGCCATGCTGTATTCTTACTGACACCAAACTATATTTATCATCAACCTCTCATACTGTGTTCAATGGAATGATGAAGGCTACATCTAACACCTTCAGTTCAAGAAGTCCATCCTCTGGTAAATAAAATCTGCTGCATTCTTTTAACTCTGCCTAAAATTCTCTCTCCATCTCGAATGCTGAGTTGTGAGAAAAGATAACACTAGAATATTTGTCATGAAGAAGTTGAATGAAATGGAAGCAGAGCTACAGCAGTGTCTTTTTCTGCCAATGAGGTACATGAAATAAGCTGGAAATGGAAAAAATTCTGGGCCATGTAAAGGTAAAATAACTACAGTATAATGGTAGCAAAAATTAACCACATGATGTGATGAAATATATCTGCACTAAAACACGAAAAATCAATTAATATATTACCAAGAGATATCACCAGATTCAAGGGTAAGTCACCATTTACAGCACACACACACAACACCTGGGTACAGCAATATTTTTCTGTTACCAGAAACACACAGTATTGAGTATTTTACTAAAGGAAACGTCTACCTGAGATATGACATAATTATGGCCAACAACTGATAAACTGAGCAATTACTTTAGAAAAAGATAAATCTCTGAAATCGGATATCTGCCACTGTGTTTTTACATAATTCACCCTATTAAAAAAAATAACATACAGTACTTGCAGCACAATTAACTAACCCCTTCAATACCAATTTGTTTATTTTTTCATACTAATCCTACAAACTGGTGATGGAGTTCAGAAGTCTTAATTAACCCCTTCTTAACCTGACTTTTTCTCCCTAGACTGAATAAAATCAACTGGAGGTAATAAAAGTGCAGTAACTGGACTGAAAGAATAACTGTATGCCCTTCTATGTGAGGCTCCTTTCCTGAGTTAGGCCAAAGAAACTTGTCTGGGAGTAACAATAATAAAGAAAGGTTACTTGTGAAGTGGAAGAGCACTGTGATGATGGTGTGGATGTGTTGGAAAGCATTACAAGAGTTACTGTACACTGAGATGGTTTTGCCATGTAGAAAGATGGATTGGAACACTACTTGTATCTGTGAGACTTAGTGAAGGAGGGAAAGAGGGAGATCAAGGAGGAGATGGAGGGGTGGGGTGAAGAGATATATAAGTACGGGGCTGTGAGTTGAAGGTAGCCTGATGGCAGAGGACAAAATGACATCTATCTATCTATTGCTAGATGCCTCAATCCCGCACGGGGTGGCCACAAACAAATCGCCTCCATGTCACTCTGTCCCCCGCCATTTCTCTACCCCGCTCCCAACTCACCCCTCTCTCATGTACCTCTCCACTCCATCTCAACCTCGGCCTTCCCCTCCCTCTCCCCCCTCCACCTCACTCACATACACTCTCTTTGTCAGTCTTTCACTCTCCATCCTCTCCACATGCCCAAACCACCTTAACGTGTTTCTCCTAACGCTTCCTATCACTTCCACATCCACACCACAATGCTCCTTCACTTCCTCATTTGTTAGTCTGTCTCTCCATGTGACTCCACATGCTCCTCTCAAATAACTCATTTCCACTGCTCTCACTCTTGACTTCTGCCCTTCCAACAGGGTCCAAGCTTCACTTCCATATTGTTAGAGTTGGTATCACAATACTGTCATGTAACAACTTTTTCACTTCCATGCTCACTTCCCTGTTTCTTATCACTGCTTTCAACAAACCAGCAACCTTCCTTCCCTGCTGTACCCTTTCAAGCACTTCACCCTCCAGATTTAGGCATTTGGCTCTAAACTGAAAGAAAGAGAGGCACTGGTTTCAAGGAGTTAAGTATGTGAAAATAGCAGTGATGAAGGGGGTGGAGGTTGGTTACTGAAGTGAACAGCCCTTATCATCTGTTACAGGATATGCTTCAACCACCTCCTGAGCTTGAGCTGCTCCACTATTATTTCCATCATTCATAATTTCCTTGAGCTGTTCTGCTTGAGTCATCCAACGTGAAATCTCCTCCCGTAGAAGATCCTTTCTGTGTCCCTTGGGCTCCTTTTGCATCAGATCCAATAGCTTTCCTAGTGCCATTTCATACTTCTCAAAAGCCAGCTGGTAATTTCCCTCCCGAACATATAGCTCGCCAGATGCAGCAATCTCAATGGCTGCCTGTATCTGAGGTGTCGTTGCAGTTAGTCTAATAAGTTCTTCACGATTTCCTTTGTATTCGGTCAATTTCACTGACTCCTGCCTGTTAAATTCTGGAATTTTGATGTTGCTGATACTTTCATTATCACTGCTGATAAGTCTCTTCAGTTCCTCTGTTCGGTTCATGTATTCTGTTACCTTTTTTCTTAGGGCAACTCTTTTTGCTGCATTACCCTCAACATGTAGAACTGGTACCAGGAACTGTAAGGCTTCACAGTAGTGTCTGAAAGAAAACGCAAATATTGAGATTATATTTTTAACTTTAATATTCATCTTGGTAAAACTGAAGTTTCCTTTTGTAATCATATTGATTTTTTTTTTTCCCCATACTTTTACAACAGATATTAGGTATTTGGAATCTTGGAATTCATAAGCCTAAGAACTCTAAATAAATTTTTCTGCCTTTCTTCTATGAATGCACAATGAAACCTCAGTTTTTACCTTGTATCATACATTACTGTCCTAACACTGGACAGCATAATCTATTACTGTATATATCAATTAATATTAAGTCAAGCTTACTTTTAAAGAACACTAACACTATGGCAGAAAAAATGAACCTACCTGAAGGCTTGCTCATACTCCTGACATTCATCATAGTTGACTGCAGTTGTCAGAAGCTCTGTTGCCTTTGCCATACTCTCTGGACCTGGCTTGTGCTCCATATCCACAAATGGATGTGAAAAAAAACTTTCAAAGTCTATCCTTTTTTCAACATCTCTCTCTAAACAACTCTGCAGCAAATCTCTGCACTCAGGTGAAATATTTGTTCCATAAGGTACTTCAATAGGTTTATCTCTTTTAATTTTTTCAACAAGCTCATTCATGGTTTTGGATGAATATGGTGCTCTTCCAAAAAGGCATTCATATAATATTACACCAACTGACCAGAGATCAACCTTAGCATCATATTTGTGTTTCAAAGCAATCTCTGGAGCCATGTACAAGGGACTTCCTTTTACAATGTTATTAGTATCTTCTTCATGCATATGCTGTGCAAGGCCAAAATCTCCTATTTTTAAGATAGGATTGCTCCTTGACTTTAACAAGATATTTGAAGGCTTTAGATCCAAATGACTGACATTTTGTTCTCTCATATACTTTAATGCTGATGCCAGTTGCTGCAGAAATCTTTGGCAAACAGATTCTGCCAGTCTCTGTCTTGATTTCACAAAGGTAGACAGATCCCCACCACAGCAGTACTCCATAATGATGTATATGTATTTATCATCCCAAACAAAGTCTTGCATTTCAACGATATGTTCATGCTTTAGTCTCTTTAATATTTTAATTTCCGATTCTAAATTGTCTAGAGATGATTTGGAGAGGTTACTTCGAAGAATACATTTGATGGCCACAACTTCTCTTGTTTTCCCCTTCTTATATGCTTTATAAACATCTGCATAGCTTCCAGAGCCTATCTTCTCGGCAAATATATAGTCTGGAATTTTAGGTGTTCCTGTAGAGACAGCCATAGCTTGATAATAGCAAACTGATAACAGGGTCACATATTTTGACGTCGGTTTGTTTACTAATCGGTGTTGCCACATTATACCAAAACTACTTACTACATAGCGAAAAAAAAAAGAAATGAATTATTTTCAATTAAATTTGTCACTCATACCATTTCAGTAACTATCTTTTTCCCATGATTATTTCAACAGGGCGAATATATCTAAGGCATAATAATAAAATACATAGCAATAAGCGCTATCTGAAATACTTGACTGGAAGTCTGAAATACTTGACTGGAAGTACACCGAACTTTGATTTGATAATATTTAGTTGAGAAAGTTAGAGTACTTATTATTTTGTAAGTCGTGCTGGGATGGTGACAGGTCATCACCAAAGAGCCATAAGGAACAGGAAAATTTATGAAGCAAGAATGGTGTACAGCGAGCAAATCAAAATTTCTCTTATAAGGGGATTGGTAAATCTAGAAATGTTTTTTTTTTTAATTTTTATATGAGGAAATTAATTCCCCCGAGCTAGACCTTGATAGATCATATAGCCCCGCTAGGTGACGGGAGAGTGCTACATCTCCCAGCAGAGCAACTACTCGGGAGGGGGGCGCTCTTCGAAACTTTGGTCTCGAGTCTGGCACTCCACCACTGAGCCACCCTACCTCCTCCTGGAAGTAAGAACCATTGTATTATCTTGTATCTTATTAAAAAAAAAAAAAAGGGATTAAAGAATCCCCCGAGCTAGACCTTACAATGAGATCAAATACCCCTCCAGGTACGGCGTCCCGGGCGCGGCTCGAACTCGCGACCCCCCGGTCCCGAGCTCGATGCTCTACCTTTGAACCACCGTGACCCCTTCCTGATTCTTATGCTTCTTTAAATGGGTAAGGTAGTGTTGTGCGGCGTGTTTTAGGACCGACTACTCGTTTCTCAAACACGGCGCCCAGAGCGGGACCCTCTTTCTAGACCGGGCTGGGTACACTTTGGGCAACTAAGAGGAACAGGGCATAAAAACACTTGGCAACAAACCTTACACGTGTATTATCTTAATGCTTATAAAGACACATTACAGGCAGTGGCACACTTCAACTGCCAGACGCGACAACCCCGTAAGGGGTGGCCATTGAGTTATGTTTTACAGGGAGGGGCACTAACCCTCCACCAACCCACTTGTTTGGGGCACGGTGGCTCAGAGGTAGAGCAACGAGCTCGGGACCGGAGAGGTCGCGAGTTCGAGCTGCCCCCGGGACTGCCGTGTCGGGAGGGGTAGCGCCCTCCTGTTACCTAGCGGGGCTATTATGATCTCATTGTAAGGTCTTGCTCGGGGGATTCTTTAATCCCACTTGTTGACACGTAGGGAGCACGTATGGTTTGGTTATATGGTTACCACCCAACGTTGTAAATGGTTTCTTGGCTTACAGGAAACATTTGGCTTGTCACACAATGTAAAGTCATCTGTAAAGGAGAAAAAAAAAAAAGGATTAAAGAATCCCTCGAGCTAGACCTTATGATGAGATCGTATTGCCCCGCTAGGTAATAGGAGGGCGCTACCCCTCAACTCGCGACCCCCCCCCCCCCCGTCCCGAGCTCGATGCTCTACCTCTGAGCCACCGTGCCCCCATCTGTAAAGGAAAGAAAAGCAATAAAAAGTGACAGGAAAGATGGGAGAAATAGGAAGAGAGGAGGGTAGGGACAGAAAAAAAAAATGGTAAAGGCTAAGAAAGAATTTGGCAGCACGACATCAAGTGAGTGGATGATGGTCAACAACACCTATCACTTTGTACAAGAAATAAATTAACACAATGGACAAAGCTGGAGGACTC
>JAGKTI010000887.1:26985-37869 GCA_018397915.1 Birgus latro
TTTCATAATCTGTCAAGCTATGCCTTATCTTCATCCTAACCAAAAATCCCATTAATATATGGGTAGAGGAAATCAGGTAACATAAGCAGGAAAGCCCCCCAAGAGGAGAGATCAATGAAATGTTTCCTCAACTATAAGTAAAAATCATAACAATGAAAAATTAGGCTCCATGCAATAACCTCCCCCCCCCCAAAAAAAAAAAAAAAAAAAAAAGGGGCCCATGCCTGGACTACATTATCTCAAAATATACAAAGGTAGTTAACCAGCATCCTCCCATTAATAACATTACATGGTAAAAATTCTCCAGCATCCTCCCAATAGTAACATTAAATGATAAAAATTCCCCAGTCACTTCTTGGGGATTAACATATATCTATGGTAGGCCATCGCTTGGGCATTCTAACCACTAAACCACCATACAAAAGAAAAAGACAATTTAATCTATTTCCAAGTACAGAATGCAAAATGGGAAACTTACCTGTTGTCATCTTGCCTTTATACAAGGTGAGTACTTGTATGTCCTTGAGGAGAATACTGTCAGTGTTGAAGCCCAGTGCACCCACCACACTGACTGGACACACTGCTGCCACAAACAGTCCCACAAGGATCATCATTTTGCTTTGCTTTTGCATCTTGCCAGTTCTGTTAAGGAATTGGTGACAACTAACAATGTTTACCTGGCACAAAGGTACCAAGCAACACAAGGAAAAAAAAATACTGGTGCAGTACCCTATCATATTTTAATGATGTAATAATAATCCTAATAGCTAAATACAACTCCTCAGTTTTTTGTAAAATACACAAACACACACAAAACCAATACTGTACTGAAAAATAAAACCACATTAACTCAAACTACCGTAGAGGGGTAAGATGTTTTATTTTTGTTTTAGATTAGTTTTTATTTATGAAGGCTTCAGTATGCTTGCATGTATCGGGCTTGGTCATCTAATTGTGGCTCATCACACTGCTCAATCTCCAGCAGCCTCTCTATAAGGTTTCTTTTCCCTGAGATCACACCCCATGACCTCGTCTCATTTTTTCCCCCCCTGCGTAATTGTTAAGGGAACCGATGCTATTCTTTCTCATTTTAAGAAGCCAAAGGATATTCACCTGAAACTCATGCACACCAAGAAACTTTAGTTATTTTCTGTTTTTGCTTTGCTACCTTTAAAAATTTTCTATTATATTTTTTTTTTCCTCTTACTGAATAGATATGTAAGAGCATTCAGGAGTACCATGAATCTTTTTTTCCAATAAAGGGGCAAATCTCAAATACAAAAGGTAAAGAAAATTGCTGGGTAAAGTATAGTGTAAGAAAATGGCAAACATTATTTAAGTAACCAGATATTAATATAAATACAGCATCTTACAAATGGGAGTTAACATTTACATACTGATTTTTAACTAATTCTAACATATAATTCCTTGGAAGTCTTTCATAGTACATGTTCTTTATGATGTATAATACCAATATTTTCCTGCCTTCACCTACCAACTGAGTTCCTCAGAGAAGTTACTGCACTCTTTACAGACCAACCCATGTTAATGCATTCTTCATGGACCAACCCACCTTAACTTGTATGCCAAATTAACCAAAATGAAACTAATATTGCATAAGTGCTGACAGAAAACAAGATATAACAAAAAACATGAAGGCCTAGGTCTACATCTACAGTGCTGAACTGTAAAATTACCCAATCCAGCCAGCTTCTAAAATTTAGAAAAATAAATCAAACATTTTAATAATACAACCTATCACTTTCACACTGTATACTTAATGACAATTTGTACGAAAAACTAATCATCAAAAGTGGGAAAAGCAGCACCGTTCAACTTCGATGGCAAATAATTTGAAAACATGAAGTGAGACCAGATCTGTACCTGGTTAACTCACAACACTTCCAGACTTATACAGTAAAACTAATGGCACTACGGTTATCATATGTTATCTTACCTATCCTCCAGAACTTTGGTATGGGTGTTTTTCTGTTCACCACTCCGGTGAGAACGGCTAGTCCGTGAATGGCAAAGACACGATAAACTTCTTCCTCTCTGCTTTATACGACTATCCTTTGGCTTTGACCACTTGACTCAGATAAAAGCAAGTGCATTGCCTGATTTCCAGCTGACGAAACAATAACAGACGTCACAATGACGTCATGAAACTAGTCGCGCTTTGACTGGCTGGCGATGACCGCGAGGTTTGACTATGACAATAATTTCTTAAAAGTTACATCACTCTATTGCTTATTTCCAGTTCCTATGCGATGTTTTCCATGTCTGTAGATAACTTTACTGAACTGTAATTCATCCGTGTTTGGGAACTATAATTTTTCAAATGTGATTTACGAGTAAATCTAGTACGGTGGTCCAAAAGTTTGGACTGCTGAATCTTGACTGGATTATGTTTGTGGATTATAACTGCTGATCTAGCTACCCAAGAAAGTTACATATAATCTATAACCCATTTGGGTTCCGACACGCACTGTGGATACGAGGTACAGTCACGCTCCCTAATTTAGACCCACCCCGAGTCAAGCCCAGCAGAGCTGAGGGAGGCAGTAGCCACGACTCTTAAACGAACGCGTTTACTAGCCACCCCATCCCCCCCCACTCCTCCCATCAATCCCTATCCCCCGTCACTATCGCCATCCAACGATCATTCTCTACCTTACTGTATTGCTATGCACCCTCACCTCTTACTGAAACAATCATCTACTGAACAGGACAATGCTGGACAGTAATATACAGTAGTTTTGGGAAAACATAGGGCATGAAAAACCCAATCAATAGGACCTACAACCAGACCACTAAAACCACTTCGATAACAATCATTATAGTAATTGTAATAATAAAAGTATTACAGCTATACAAACTGTATAGGCTAATTTATCACCGGAGCGATAGTATAATACAGCTATAAGTTTCCCTTGAGGTAATTTATTGAGAAATAATATATTCGTCTTACTTTTTTTTGTGCCCTAGGTTTTCCAAAATCTACTGTCTAATACTGTCCAGCATTGTCCTCTTCAGTAAGTGATTGTTTCAGTAAGAGGTGAGGGTGGAAAGGAATGCAGTAAGGTAGAGAATGAACGTTGGATGGCGAGAGGGAGGGGGAGGGATTGAGGGATGGAGTTGGGGGGATGGCTAGTAAACGAGTTCGTTTAAGAGCCGTGGCTACTGCCTCCCTCAGCTCTGGGCTTGGCTCGGAGTGGGTCTAAATTAGGGAGCGTGACTGTACCGCTCTGGGAGGACGACCATACTCTAAACTTGGCCTAGGTTGTTGTCCTTTTGTAGCTAATTTCACGTAGCTCAACGGCAGAATAAGACAACACTACAGCGAAACATCCCTTTCATAGCACTTCATCGTGACTAGCATCATATTCTTGATTTAACCTATTGCTACAACCCACATCACTTGATAGATGGCAAATTTAGGCCAAGTTAGAGTAAGACCCAACAGCCTAGCCCCAGACCCCTACGCTCTTCAAAAGGCAATGACTGAAGGACTGGATGATGAATGGATGCGGTATATTCTTGGAAACACTACTTGAATTTTTTATGTACAAAAAATGCATTGAGAAAATCGCATTCTGATATTTGGTTAGCAATGACTGACTCAACAGACAACGTGAGGCGGATCCAATAATAAGTGTTACTATATAATACGGTACTTTATATTCAACTAGCTCAACCGCTCTACGTCAAAAGGCCAGAAATAAGTCATAACTCGGGAACCTGTGTCCGTGGCCCGATTGGACTGGGAACTGTTTAATTCTTCAAGTCAGAGCATTTGTAATCGTACCTTGTCCAAACAAAAACTGCTCTCCGTTGCGCCGTTTTTGCTGCAGTGCGTGTGGATGGCAAACTGAGTGAATCTTTCCATTTGAAGGTTGGATTGAAACAAGGATGTGTCATGTCTCCATGGTTGTTCAATCTGTATATGGATGGGGTTATAAAAGAGATACAAGGTCGGGCAGTGGATGTTGGAGCGGCCCTAGTGAGAGAGGGGAGTGTTTGGAAACTACCTGTACTGTTGTTTGCAGATGATACTGTGCTGTTGAGTGAAGACGAAGGGGAGCTGCAAGGCTTGGTAGATGAGTCTGGGAGAGTGTGTAAGAAACGGAATCTAAAGGTGAATGTGGGGAAGAGTAAAGTGATGGTCTTCGAGAGAAGTGAAGCTAGTGAGTGTACAGTGAGATTGGATGGGAAGGAAATGGAGAATGTGAGTGAATTTAAGTACTTGGGTAGTGTGATGAGTAAGGATGGTAGTCTGGAGGGTGAAGTGCTCGAAAGGGTACAGCAGGGAAGGAAGGTTGCTGGTTCGTTGAAAGCAGTGATTAGAAACAGGGAGGTGAGCATGGAAGTGAAAAAGTTGTTACATGACAGTATTGTGATACCAACTCTGACATATGGAAGTGAAGCTTGGACCCTGTTGGAAGGACAGAAGTCAAGAGTGAGAGCAGTGGAAATGAGTTATTTGAGAGGAGCATGTGGAGTCACACAGAGAGACAGACTAACAAATGAGGAAGTGAAGGAGCGTTGTGGTGTGGTTGAGGACGTGATGGGAAGCGTTAGGAGAAACACGTTAAGGTGGTTTGGGCATGTGGAGAGGATGGAGAGTGAAAGATTGACGAGGAGAGTGTATGTGAGTGAGGTGGAGGGGGCGAGAGGGAGAGGGAGGCCGAGGATGAGATGGAGGGATGGAGTGGAGAGGTATATGAGAGAGGGGGGTGTGAGTTGGGGGCGTGGTAGTGAAATGGCAGGGGAAAGAGTGACATGGAGGCGATTTGTTTGTGGCCACCCCGTTCGGGATTGGGGCGTCTGGCAATAGATAGATAGATAGATAGAACAAACCAACAAACATACAGAAACCGGATCATTATAGACACGTATCCGTATTAACACAGCAATCAATGGACTCAGTTCCGTGCCATCAAATTCGCTCTCAGAAGTTTATTGGAATATATGTGCAAATATAATAAAAGCACTTCATTTGGTTATGGTTAAATTAATTCGAAAAGGGGGTAGGGGCACGACCAAATCAGCTCCATGTCAACCTGTCCTCCGTCTCACGCCACCCTCATTCATGAAATTCTCCACTCCGTTCTCCCACCTCATCTTCAGCTTCCCCCTACCCCTCACACTCTCCTAGCATTCTTACTCTCTCCATTTGACCAAACCATCAGGGTATTTCTCCTAACAGACTCAGCACATCCACATCAACACAACGCGCCTAACTCCCTCATCTGTCTGTCTCCAGACGCTCATCTCGGAAAACTCATTCCATTCTCACTCTTGACTTGGGTTCTTCCAGCAAAGTCCAAGTTTCACTTCCACACGTTTGTAACTAGGGGCCACAATAATGTCATATAACGAGATCTTTATTTCGGTGTTCACCTCCCCATTCCTCGTCACCACTTTGAAACTTGAAACTTGAAACTCCCCTTCCCTGCCGTATCTCTGTCGCACGTCATTCACTAACTCCCACCCTTACTCATGACACTAATCATTCAACCTACTTACGCACTCCGCAATACACACACACACACATACAGAGAGAGAGAGAGAGAGGTGGGGCATACGCCATGGAGGCGCTTAGCTCCGTGTTCATCTCCGTTATAGGCCTTGAGCTTGTGGCGGGGCAATCACCCAACAACCTGGGACACAAAGCCACTGCATCATCGAGGTCACCACAGTTACCTCCCCTAGGTGTTACCCTAGGTACTCATTTTACCTACCAACCCACAAAGGGTGGATGGACACCTGAGTCAAGTGACCCCAGCAGCCCGCACTGTGTCCTGCATCACTGTGTACTGCGTTTAAAATTACCTATCTACAGCCAGACGAATTATTCCCAGAGTGGTCAAGATAGGTTTGTCTCCATGTCACCCTACCCTCAGCCACCAGGCTGCCCTTTATTCAACTCATACTCCCCTCTCATACTAGTATGTCTCTCCAACCCATTCCCACATTTCATCATCGGTTTTCCCCCTTACACCTCAACCTTCCACTTTACTCACATACTCTCAGTCTCTCATCCTTTCCACGTGACCAAACCATCTCAAAATGCTTCACAAAATACTTTACGTGTACGTAGTTTATAGGGAAGAAGGGGCAGTTTCCCCCATCCCCACCCCAAAAATCTGTCACTGCGTCACGGTCACCCACAGCGCATGTCAGGTGTGACGGCCGCCTACGAGCTGTGAACTCAAGATCCACAATAGATTTTTGGCTTTATCGTGCCGCGCCTGAGCTGCTGTGTGGCGTTTTGGGTGAGACTGGAGAAAGACACTTGTTGCCTAGCAGACACCCGCCCACACAACACCACATCTCACCACGTCACACCACGGAATATCTAACCACGCCAGACCACACATCCCACCATACCACATCACAGAATATATAACCACGCCACACCACACACCTCACCACAACACATTGTGCCACATCTTGCTACAACACACACTTGCCATCAACTTCCTGTCCTGTGACTTGTTTTCCCTGAGAGGTGAGGGAAACGGAAAAGCACAAACCTCCCATATCCAAACGAGCACTACAGCAACAGGCTCTAACTCTGGCGCTCGTGCTGACCCGTGCAGGCAAATGTGGCCATCTCTTAATGAAACACTGGTGACGAATCAAATGAACTTTTCTATTTTTGCTTGCTACCGCCGAGAGAGAGAGAGAGAGAGAGAGAGAGAGAGAGAGAGAGAGAGAGACGTATTTCAGTGTGCTTTTGCTGACGTGATCAAGCCGCTTTCATGCAGCTTAAGGTAATCTTTTCGAACTACAAGAGGTCACCCTTATATTCATTCCGGTGACTTTTATTTATTATAATTCTACCGACCTCCAGACGATTTTATACTTGAACGAGATGTCGAATGGAAGGGTTAGATAAAGCCCCTGATCCTGTGACGTGTTTTTATTCTTGCTGCCCCAGACGACTTTATGAAGCCTCGGCAAGCCCTTTCGTACTCATGGGGTTAATCGAAGCCATCTCTAACTTTCCTAGTTACAAAAAAAAAAAAAAAAAGTCTCGTCCAAGCAGAGTAAAATCGTCTGGCGGTTGCAGGAACAGAACATAAAAGATGCCACTGTTGTGAATGGGTTAAGGTGAGCAACAATCGTCTGATAGAAGCGAGAATGAAGTCGAAAAATAAATCCTATGATTGTTTATCCCATCTTTTCTATCTCCAGACGATTTTATTCAGCTCTGAAACCGTTAGATTTAGCCTTTACTAACCCCTTCACTACTAACTTTTAAGTTAAATAAAATCGTCTGGTAGTAGCTTTGTCATCGCACTGAAGGGGTTAAAGGAGACTACCTAACCTTTTCACAACAAGGCCTTCCTCTAAGCCAGCGATTCTCAACCTTTTTTTGGGTCGCGCCCCCCCCTCCCCCTCAGCCTTGGTTCACATATTCATGCCCTCCCCCTCCTACCCTTGGTCAACATATTCACGCCCTCTCCCTCCTACCCTTGGTCAACATATTCACGCCCTCTCCCTCCTACCCTTGGTCAACATATTCACGCCCTCCCCCTCCTACCCTTGGTCAGCATATCCACCCTCCCCCACTTCCTGCCATCACCTGACTCTAAACCACTATTCCTGAATTATTACTAATTTTGTTGCAGGTTCAAGTGGATGTTAACTCAGTTGCACACAGGCTGCATCAGCCCCACTACTGCAATTCACTATCCCCCTTTTCGAGGAATGGCGGTAAGTTGTGGGACGTGTATATTTTTACTGGGGTTTGGTCTGTCTTGCAATATAAGACTTGCAGGTATCTTTAAGGTTCTCTCGAACAGACTAGATAAAAAAAAAAAAAGACGACCAGGCGACAGGAATTAAAAAAAACAACAATACAGGGGTACAACGAAAAATGTGTTTTGAAGGCTGCAACAGACACAATATGAACACTGAATATCAATCAATAATTCAACGTGATACAAACCAACGCGCACGCGCACACACGCACACATTTGTTCAACCACCTCCTATTTTTATGAGTCCTCACACCCCCTTTGAAAACTGTTCACGCTCCCCTAGGGGGCGCGTCCCCCAGGCTGAGAAGCACTGCTGTAAGATGAATTAAGCCGTCCACCAGTAAGAGTAAATCAGAACATGGTGTCATCAAGGTGAGGGAGTTACACCACTATGAAGACGTCAACCTAGCTTCCGGTCCGTTGGAGCCGGTTAGGGGTTGCAACTACGGCTACTACTTACTGCTACTGCTACTAAGTGTTTTAGACTATGTGTATACTGTATTACGAAATAAAGAAATGATGATGATGATGACTACTACTACTAGTACTACCACTAATGCTATCATGGTCGGAAGAATTCTATAGTACAGTGCTCTGTTACAACCACCAACCAACAATTTTATTAAGAGTCACAGGATCCTGATCTCGCTAATGTATATCCACTTCTCTTCGTCAGCTCGAGGGTTTCGCCATGTCGAGGCGGGAAGTGGCACGAGGGGGAGGAGAGAGACTTCGGTTCTGACACCCCCAGTGCATGCGGTGGTGGTGGTGGTGGGGGGGCAGTGGCGGTGATTCTCCTGATGGTGGGGGGAGAAAAAGGAATCAGCCAGCTGATGGGAGAAACTATGGACGTGCAAACGGACTACACCATAAGGAACCCCAACGCCACGCTCTATAAGGCAGAATTATGTATGTGAACAGTATTATAAAAAATGGCTATGGGGTATACAAAACCCACATGGAAATATTATAAGAAAATACAGTCGGTTTGTTATCGCCTGACATACCAATAACGTTTTTATTTTCTAACAACAACAACAATAATAATAATAATAATAATTATTATTATTATTATCTCATGTGATGGTCAAGTGCGGTCAGATTTGAGGATAAATCTGACTATCGGCTTTTCACTTAACTCCACCCGGATTTTTGTGTCTTTATTGCTTATTTCTCGTAGCTCAGGGATATAAGCCAATGGTCAAGCTCTAAATCCTTTCCAAAGCACTTCTTACTGACTGGCAGCATATTCTCTTCCTAATCTATTATTACAACTCAGCATTCAAGATGGGGCTCTGACAATTTTGGGTCCAGTTAGAATAAAAAGGAGACTCATTCCTACTGCATAACTAGGATTCATTGAATTCCATGCAGCCATGTCTTTGTATTCAAGCTGTGGAAGTGGTTCAGTTCCGTCAGATGAAAACAAATAGGCTGTAATATATTTCCATGCAAGTTCTTAATTTCTGGTGGTTGTTTTGGGGGGCTTTCTCGGACTTTCTTTCGCTCGACATTAATTTCGATACCGCAAGCGTCATGGTTAAATGCGATTAAATGACAAGGAAAATCATGGAGTGGATTATGCGAAATCAGTTGTTAGACAGTAATTCTGATACTGTAAACGACCTGTTCGAAGGAAAGAGTGACAGCAGTGGAAATGAGTTATTTGTGAGAAGCACGTGGAGTTACATGGAGAGACAGACTAATAAGGAAGTGAAGGAGAGTTGTGATGTGGATGTGGATGTGATGGAAAGCGTTAGGAGAAATACACTGTGGTTGACCATATGGAGAGGATGGGGAGTGAGGGAGTGAGAGTATGGCGAGGAAAGTTTATGAGTGAGGTGGAAGAGGGGAGAGAAGGGAGGGGGGGTGGAATCGAGGATGAGATGAGGGAATGAAGAGGTATATGAGAGAGGAGGTATAAGGCGGGAATCTCTTGTTATAGATCAGCACACCAGATCAGCAATGTTAAGCCAAGCTGCAGTATACAGTCGCCTGCAGAAGTTTCCCTCCACTTCACAATCTTCAATAGCTCATAACATTATTTTAGCTTCGGTAGATAAAATTTTGTTAAAAGTAACAGTTTACTTAAATAAAAACATTACAATAACTATATGGAACTTCACCCAATTATTCTTATGGGTACTGAAGGTTACGAGAAGGAAGGAAACTTTTGCAAGGAATTGTATATAGTTAATACAAGCTAACACGGTCATATAAGAGAGAAGGTATGTATTCTCCCTACTTACCTACCTACACACATACTCGCTAGCACACAATATATGAGAAACGGGGCATGTAAAGCTTTAGATATATTGTACATATGCACTTTCCTGTTCATACACTCAAACACGCACACAAACATTTGTGACAAGTATTTCCACCCTCTCGAGTTCGCTCTCATAAAAGCCCACATAATCGTCCCAAAAATGTTCACACACACNAACGGGGCATGTAAAGCTTTAGATATATTGTACATATGCACTTTCCTGTTCATACACTCTAACACGCACACAAACATTTGTGACAAGTATTTCTACTCTCTCTATTTCTCTCTCATAAAAGCCCACACAATCGTCCCAAAAATGTTCACACACACACACACACACACACACACACACACACACACACACACACACCAATTTTCTCTCTCTCCCTTTCTCTCATAAAAGCCCGCACAATGTCCATCCTTCACTTCCCCCCCCTCTCTCTCTCTCACACACACACACACACACATACACACACACACACAAGACAACTCTCTAAACATTATCTTTTTTGGCGCGCGCGCGTATGTATACCGGCATGCGTGTGTGTGTGTGTGTGTGTGTGTGTGTGTGTGTGTGTGTGTGAGAGAGAGAGAGAGAGAGAGTAGAATTTTCCCGCATCTCCCATTCCTTCTGCAAAATGAAATAAATGAAATTTTATCTACGAGAAGAACACTGTCCTGAGTCATATCTGTTTCCTGCACAACGAACAAGAAAAGGAGAATTCAAAATCTTCCCGCATCTCTAGTTCTTCCAGCGAATAAATGAATAAATAAATAAATATTGTTAAGTTACAAAGAAATATCAATCGTAAATATCTTCAAGAATTTCAAGCCGGGGTCGTA
>JAGKTI010000887.1:52366-108666 GCA_018397915.1 Birgus latro
TAAGCTGAATTACATCACTTGGTGGTGTCTTGATGAAAATGAAAGCTAGGTCATCAGATGAAAGGAGTCAAGTCTTAAAGTTACATTTATTGGGGTGACCTGGATGTCAAGCTTAGTTAGTGTGCTCTATGGCTGATAGTGTAGGTCATAAGTTACATTAGCTTATCATAAAGATCTGTTTTCATATGACCAGATTATTTTATTTCTGGCAAGACCTCTCCCATTGAAAGAGATTTAATAAATGCTTTATTTATCCCCTCTAAATCAAACAGTCTCCCTTAAAAGGTTAATAAAATTGTCTGGAGATAGCAAAAATATAACACAAAAAGGTATCACTGAAATGAAGGGGTTAAATTTAAGAAAAGTGAAATAAAATTTACAAAATGCCCACATTTTTCTTTGTCCATTGCCTTCACATAACTCTTCCTTATATGCTGCTTTCTTATTTACTGTATTTATTTATCTATTCATTCATTCAACTGCAGTATTTATTTATCTGCTACGAAGTCAACAGTAATTTTTTAAAAAAGCCTATCAAAGCTATCTATAAAGCTGGCCTGTCTTCCCCACTGTATTACAGTATTAGCAAGTCAAGTTGCTGCCATCATCCTCATGTCTAGGTGAGTCTGGGGTCACAACAGCATCAACAAGAGTCAATTTAGTCTAAATGTGTAGAACATATGGACAGCGAAAGGAATATGATAAATGGTAACAGCCAATCTCATTTTACCCTCCCTGACCTGTAAGAACCAAAGGTTAGGCAACTGTAGTGAAGGGCAGAATGTCTTCGTTATATGACTGCTCGGTATTCAATCTTTCACTTCTATGATCTTTAAGAATTTACGGCTCTTATTCATTTTACAATTGATTTTTGGTTTATACAGTTGTGGTCATGACTGAGTTCTTGTTATTCAGTAGTCTTTCTTGCTTATACAACTGCTACAACACTAAAATTGTTATATGATCAGTTTTCAAAAAGGAATTCAAGTCAGAAAACAAGGGTGTGCTGGTACACTTTCACTATACAATCACTCTAATATGAGAATTCACTTATACAATCAATGCGAATTAAGGATTTTTATTTTATTTTTTTTTCACTTATATGGTCACTGTGATGCTTTCTTGTTATTTGATGCTTCTGCAATCACTACAGTACTGTACTAAATTCAATACACGATCAGCTTTCAAACAATAATGTGTTTTACAAGGGGATGCTGTAAGGACACAAGTCAAGAGTGAGAACAATGGAAATGAGTCACCTGAGAGGAGCATGTGGAGAGACACACAAATGAATGAAGGAGTGTTGTGATGTTAGTGTGACTGTGTTAGAAAGCATTATGAGAAATATGGTACTCTGAGATAGTCTGGCCATGTAAAGAAGATGGAGAATGGGGAGATGACTACGGGAGAGTATATGTAAGTGAGGTGGAGGGGAAGGAAACCAAAGATTAGATGGAGGGATGGGATGAAGAGGTATATGAGAGAGGAAGATGCAGAAGACAAAAGGACAGTCTGATGGTGAGGGATTGGGTGTCATGGAGGTAATTTGTATGTGGTCACTTCTTACAGGATTATGGCAAGTGATGAAAGACATAGATGGTTTTATTCTACTCTCATTGCATAGTTTTACTAATGAGGTGGAAGACAGGGTGACATGGAGGCATTTTGTCTGCGGTCATCATTTCTGGGGTTAAAGATTCTGGCTATAATGGTGGTCTGCCTATCTATCTCTATTGCCAGATGCCTTAATCTCGTCAAGGGTGGCCACAAACAAATCACCTCCATGTCGCCCTGTACCCCACCATTTCACTGCCCTGCTCCAAGCTCACACCCCCCTCTCTCATATACCTCTCCACTCCATCCCTCCATCTCATCCTTGGCCTCCCCTTCCCTCTTCCCCGCTCCTCCTCACTCACATACACTTTCCTCGTCAGTCTCTCACTCTCCATCCTCTCCATATGGCCAAACCAAATAGTGGTAACTTGTCAATTCCATGGATGTATTAAGAGGTATGTAAACTTAACGAACAACTTCCAACTCAGTAAAAAGAACAAGAACTTTCTCACTACAGGCTTCATCACAAGAAATTAATAACAAACAGTTGTGGCACTTATTAATGGAAGAAAAAAGCATTTCTGTCTATCTAATGTATGTATCTATCTATAGCCAGATGCCTTAATCCCATAATAGGTAGCTATTTGACTTTAAGTAAGTAGTTTTACAGGGAGGGGCACTAAGCCTCTACCAACTCACTTGTTGACACATAGGGAAACACGAATGGGCTGGTTATATGGTTACCACCCAGCACTGTAAATGGTTTCATGGCTTACAGGAAACCATTTGGCTTGTCACTCAATATAAAGCCACATGAAAAGGAAAGAAGGGTAATAGAAGTGACAGAAAAGATGGGATCAATACAAAGGGAGGTGGGCAGACACAGAAAATGAATAAGAAAGATGAAGGATGAAGTAGGCAGCACTACATCAAGTAACTGAATGATGGTTGCCACCACCAACCACAATACAGGTATTCCAAAGGCAAAAATAATATAATAGAGAAAGAGTACTGTATATAATGGTGTGACCACCAAATTATCCATCGATCTGTTCATTAATCACACAGAAATCAGAAAAAATTTTACTTATTACTAAAAGTTTCAACTTATACACCTGGAAATAAAACATGAAGTATATATACTAATGATGAAATTCAATTAAAAAAACAAAAAGTATCAATAGGCAATTATATAACTATCATAATTACCTACCTTTACAGCAACACTGTATATGTAACTGAACTTCAGGTACCATACTTCAGGAGAGAAAATTATGACATAATCACTTCATCAGTGATCACTGGGTTATTCTGAAATATTTATTTAACGTGAAGTAAGCATCCAATTCTTCCTTCACACTTAAAATGCATGCCCCTTACAGAGATACAGTCTAAGGAATAAATGGGAATCAGACATCGAAGTTAACTACTGTACTCTACAAGGATCTACTCATGCACGCAAGGTACAGTAATTCCTGATTTAACACTGTAGGTGAGTTCCTAAAAACTACCGTGTTAAATAAAAAGTGCTCTAAGAGACAGCTGTGTTCTAACATGAAAGTTTATCTCCTAAGGGGAGAAAATGCAAATAAATATCAGTATGTATTTTATGCTGTGACAGGACATATCTGTATGCATTAATGATAAAATTCACATACAATTGAAAGAAACCAGTGATATATTAAGATAAATGCTGATGTAAGTTGTGTTAATCCTGACCGTTCACTGCACATCCCCTGCAATCTGATTATATAATTTTAATTTCAATTTTGCCATCCCCAGATGATGTGGGCAATTACTCAGCCTGGGACAGACTCTAAACTGGAGGAGTTTGATATAGCCTTCGTTAACCCCATCACTACAACAGGTCTCCCCTAAACCAGAATAAAGTAACTCTAAATGTAGCAAGAATAAAATACTATATAAAGTATGTTTCCAGACTGAAAGGTTTACTAACCGAACAAAGACGCATACGTGAAAAATGTTTCTACGATTGATAAACAAATTCACAGACAAAAACAGGTTATGTAAAGGAATTGGTGTACAATGTAAAAGTACTGTGTAGGTCTACCATGCATGAATAACCTTAAGAGTTCACCTCTCTGAATTTTACTGTTGTGTGTCAGCTCCATCCAACAATAGTGGACTTGTGATATTCTCAGCATCCAACTATCCTCATGCACCTCACAGCTATTCACAAGGTCCACTGTGTGTCTTCGTGATACATGGGTTGTGACAGGCAGCTTCGTCCAGGTGACACTGGGTGACGTATGTATTATCATCACTCCCACACACTGGCTCACCAATGTCAATGCACGGCATCCCACATTCATGACCTTAAGATATGACATTGATAACAGTTAAGTCTTCCATAGACAATGCTTTTCTTTCATGATCATCATTCTGTTCTTTTCCTTACCTAATGATAGGGTAAGGTGGCATCCAGAAAGCAAGAAATGAGAAAACATGATAAAGGGGGAACTATCAACAGCATGCCCAGAGAAAAGGGTCATTCATTCGCCATTCAAGCCCCCCAGAGATCCACCTTTTCTGATGCCGTTAAATCCACAGTAAATGTGGGTCTTGTCATCACTTCCACACTTCAGCTCACCAGTGTTACAATACTGCCAATGTTAAAATAAAGAAAGCTCTCATTACAAGCTATTTTTTTTATATGCTGTTTTTCCTATAATGTCCACACAAAATTTGACCTGATTTTCTCGAACAAAGAAAAATTCAATGAACTACACCATAATAAACTAAGCAGTTGGTATTTAGCAGCCAAAGGGCTGTTAAGTATAGCAAACACTGTGCATACTATGAATACATAATGCAGTGATTCATCTGCTACTGAACAAAACCAAACTAAATGAAGGAAACCCAATAATTATGTTTTCAATATCAGCCACTGCTACTGAGTGTGATAATGGCCTAACATGAGAATATTAACATGTTACCGGCAAAATACATCACTAAGGGATACCTGAAAACCTCCTATGCCAATGAGAGCATAACACAAAAGTAGGTTAGGAAAAAGAGACAGGTGAAACTGTAAATGTTTGTCTAGCAGCCTTACCACATGGACCACAGGATCTGAGGGAGATGCATGGGTTTCTACACATGGCAACATCCAGCTGGCAGGCATTGGTGTATGTCACTCCATCACTGCCACACACAGGGGAGATCTCGGTGGAGCAGAGTATTGCAGCACATGTACCTACTGGCATAATATAAACATCAGAAGATAATATACCTGGAAGATGGCCATTGAGTAGAGTATCACAGCACATAAGCCTACTGCTACAACATATAAGAAAGTAACATACTGAGCAAATGTCAGCCAGAGCATCACATTATTTGGGCCTACAGCTATAACATAAACATTAGAGGGTGAATATTAGGCAGATGTTAACCCAACAGAGTACCACAACACATGGACCTACCAGCATAGCATAAACACTGGAGAGTAACAAGCAATACTGGCAAGGTGTCATCAAACTGAGTATCTGTACTGCAGCACATCGCTCTACTGAGATAGCATCAAAATTAGATAGTATGATGCAGTAATGGGAAGATGTCAGCTGAGGACAGTACAGGTATTGCAGCACATGAGCCTACCGGTATACCACAAACACTGAAGGGTAATATACTGTATTGAATATATGTTGGATGATTACAACCACGATACTCTGGAACATATTCCTAATATATTACAATGATTTACTGTAGCATGTAAGGAATGTAAGAAAATAGAAATGATACAGATGAGTGAATGAGAGAGGAGTTTACTGGAATTTTCATATTATTTATTATTCTACTGCACTCTTTCTTTTACACTTTAATTTAAATTAAAAATATGAAGAAGAAGGAAATAAAGTTTTGTCAATGCATAGGAATCTTGTTGGATGGTGTTTCTACAGCGTGTCGAAACTGCTGCTACATAAACTCCGGTAAAGCATTTACTACATCTATAACCTGATTTCATCTCTTGGGGTGGTCAAACTGGTGGACTCAGCAGTTTGTTTCCCCCTAGTCCCTATTCACTCAGCAGCAAAACTAGAGACCTGGATGTAACAATGTGGGTTTTGTTCTAGGGGTGGACTGAAATTTAATAAAAGCTGACAACCTGCTTTCAAGACTCTTTCTCATGTAGTCAATAAACACTACCGCACTGAACCAAGGGATGTGTTTTTCATTATTCTTGACATCTCCTGGTGATTTTATTGAAATCTCATTAAAAACTGCAAACTCCAGGGGTTAAGCAAGTCATCAATAAACTCCTTTAATACATGGCCGTTCCTAAGTATTGCAGAATAAAATGGTCTGGCATCAGCAGGAATAAATAACAAGGGACATTATTTGAATTAAAGAGGCTAATCTAAGCCTTCATTTTTACTTACTATCTGGTGGCAGAGGGGAGCCAACAGGGGGGCCAAGGGGTGGGCCAACAGGAAAGCTGGGAGGACCAGAAGGGGGGATGCAGCAGAGGCAGTCATCACCAGAGCAAAAGTCACCAGCTATCTTATGTCCTGCTTCACATGGGCTCTTCTGACAGACGCCTCTCTGTTGTGAGCATTTGTCAGATGGAGGACACTCTGAAAAATATTGTTGATGTTGCAGGCATGAATAAAAGATGAAACACCACTATGAATCATATAAACACTATTTTCATGTCTTCATCACATCCACCTGTAAGAGGCACACGTGATACATAATCAGCAGCATTTATATAAAATGTCTCAGGATGTCAGCTAGTAGACTTTTTTTTGCTCATTTCACCAGTAAATTTCTCACTAATGTTACACAAATCCTACTGCTGTGAATGCTAAAATCTGCAAATGTACCAAGTTCAAACTGCAATTAAAAAATTCCTTAATTTCTAAGACAACTCACTCCTCAAGTCTTTAAAAAAAAAAATTCCAATTGTTGTAACTTAATAATACATTGTGTGATACTTCTAAGTACTGTAGTATGAATTCCTCAGAAATGCAGAATAACTCAGGTACTGAGGCTCTAGTACAGAAACAGGCAGCTACTGCAGACATAAGGAGTGGTCAAAGCCAGTGCTTCCAAGGAGAGTCATAAGGGTTTACTTTAGCAGCTGCTATCAGCCAAAATCAATGACATATATACAGTACTGGACAGGTAATTTTCATGCAATGACTTGTCATGAAGTCAAGACAGAAGGCTGATATCACAGACAGACTTTTGACCCCCTGACACAGGGCTCCCAGCACCCTATCCACTTCCCACAACCGGGCTTATTTTTGTAATTTGCATTTTCCAAAAAATATATTTTTTTCCTTACAAATCAATCACAAATGATACAAACACACAAAAAAGGTGTGTACTTACTCTCTGCTGTCACTGCAGAGGTCGTAATGTCAACTAGCTGGTTTATAATTATCTACTATACAATACTCGTACATAGTGTTTATATACAGAATACAGTGTATATATATATATATATATATATACTGTATATATAGACTGTATATATACTGTATACTGTACATCTATCTACCTACATACAGTATATACTACATCAACTGGCTGGTGTACATATCACTAGTACCTGTAGTGCGTGGGTGGCTGCCAGGAGCCAGTACATGTGTACTCTACCCCTCCAGGTGCCTCTTTCCCACCTTACTCTGCCCTGCCTGCCTCTTCTCCACTCTTCTCAGTCACCCTGGGTAGGAGTCCCAACCCACCCCCCACCTGTGTCCCATAGCCTCTCCCTGCACTCTCAGGCACAGAACAGAGCCCGCCACACCACTCTTAGTGAGTTTGGTGTGCTACATGCCTGTGAAATATGAAAACGTCCTCAGATGTGAACCGGCGCCTGCTGACCACATGTCTTCAGATGTGAACCGGTGCCAGGGGGTTAAAGAAATCTCTGTGTACCCATCCAACGCACTGGTCCAAGCCATTAATGTCTTCTTTTAGTATAAGTACGGGGACTAATTTTATTACTTATGCATATTTCATTTCCACCATAAGTTAAAATCATGTGGCAATGTTTTATGTTTTCAACCACACTGACAGACAAAGAAATGCAGTACTGTACTGTTGTCAACAGACAATCACAAAGTACAGCAGAGAGTTGTATGGTGAAATTGTAACAGAAAACAGGACATTATAAACCTGATTAAATTTTGTAAAAAAAATACAATTTGGCAAGAATAACAACATAAAAACACACAGTCATTCACACACACACATCACCCATGCACTCATACACATAAAACAAACACAAAATACACACACACACACCCATTCCAAAGTTGCTTACCACAGGATCCAGCATGCTTCTTGGTGATGCATGGGTTCTGACAGGCAGCCTCATCCAAGTGACACATGCTGGGGTAGGTCTGGCCATCACTCCCACACACTGGACCACCTAAACCCTCACACTGCCTTCCACATTCATGTCCTTGCAGTGGCAACAGAAATATAGTAAGCCCTTTTTATAGTCAGGGGTGTACAGTATTCTAAAACATCACAACTTCTTCCATACAGGAAAACAGTTATTGTAAATCTGGGGAAAGTAGTACAGTAAATTAGGTTTATATGTAACAATAACATTACAATATAACTGACAACTTTTCTGTTAATCAATTAAGAAAAAAGCACAGAAGACATGAGGTGTACTGATTTCTACTGACCCATTCAACTCTTGGGCATCTTTTTAATTTTATTTCCAACATCTTGTGACAATTATTCAACCTGACAGACTTTTCAAATGGAAGAGGCTAGATATTGTCTTAATACACCCCTTCAACATCAGAGACTTTTTCTAATTTGAATGAAATTGTCTGATAGCTACAAATTAAAATAAAAAGGACATCCCCTAGATTCAAGGTGTTCATTCCACAGTAAAAATCACCTATTACAGATTGTTAAATTGCTTGGTGCCAACAGAGTTTTATATGTCTGTGTGGAGTCACCTGAAATAGCACGACATCAAGTGATTGGATGATGGGCACCCCCACCTACCACAAAAATGACTATGTAACATAATCTAAAAGAGAAAAGAATCAACTTTAAGGGGGAAAAAAAAAATGACAATACATTGTACACTATAAGTTGAAGAAGATTTACAATTATTCTGGGCCCACATCCATAAACAGACACATGATCAATTCTATCACAATTGTGATATGTTTTCCCTGCAGGGACATGGACAGGAGAGTACAAAAACTTACCCATATCTCTTGTCCTTCCTGTAAATCAAAATCCATGTTATGAGAGGGAGCTGATTGTTAATATGTTTGTGATTATGGGCCCTGGTCTGTATCCTAACCACAAGGTCTGTATAAGAACGAGTGAAAGAAAGAAAAATAAAAGAGTGAATGGAAGAGAAAATTAGAAATGAAGAAGAAAAAAGGAAAGAAAGAAAAAACATGAAAGATCTGAATGTACTGGGTGTGAAAGAATGAAAAAAGAAAGATATAGCAAAAAAGAAAAAGGGAGAAAGAAAGAAAGACAGCAAGAAAGGGAAAGAAAGAAAGAAATACACAGAGAGGAAAATGAAACTCACTACAAGGTCCACATGCTCTGAGTGTGATGCATGGGTTGCTACACGCAGCCACATCCATCTGGCAGAGGTTGTTGTAGGTTTTTCCATCACTGCCACACACTGGGGCATACAGGGCTGTGCAAACCAGACTTGCACATTTGTCTGGCCAGGAAAAACAACATTATTATCATCATTATCATCATCACCATCATCCCTATCATCAACATCACCATCATCACCACCACCATCACCATCAGCAGCAGCAGCACCACTATCATCATCATTACCATCATTAACATCCTCATCCCCCTCCATCACCACCACCACCACATCAATCATCATTCTTACATGGAGGGAAGGTCATCAGCATCATCATAATCATCATCTTACATGGAGGGAAAGTAACATATTTTGTAACCGAAAAGTCATGTTATGAATTACTGTACACTTCCAACATCTAAAAGCAGCTAAGCTGACATCTCTAGCAATGTCAGCTGAAATATAATGCAAAGAATGAGTTTTTCAGCCAATTAGCTGAACAAAAAGTAAATAAATAATTAACTAAATAAATAAGCAAATAAATAAATAAATCTAACATGACAATTAAAGTGACAATGATGATGATGACAAAAGCAATGATGACAATTATGATGACAATGATGATGATCATGAGAAGGATATTGCAGTTGCTCTTGCCAATGATAACTTCAAGCTATGCATCATATGAGAAGGCAAAGGAAGCTCATACCTGCCACACAGCAATGACAGCCAGCGTCTGGACACACACCATCAACTCTTTTATACCCAGCCATACACGGTGCTTTCTGACAGGTGCCCTTCTGACTCGAGCACTCAATGGACTCCTTGCAATCTGGAAGAATAATGTCTGATATGTAACTCCTCTGATTTGGCAAAATTCTTCTTATTTTACTTTTGGTATTTTCAAACACTTTTCTTCAACTTAGATATTTTTCAAACTGTAGGAGTTACACACTGTATAGACCTCATCAACCCCTTCAATACGAGAGATCTTTCCAAAGCTGAATATGATAATCTCAAAGAAGCAAATGCAAACTTAAAAATTAGTCACCACACTGAAGTTGTTGTGTAACCCCAGCCAGTCTGGCCAAGCAGACCCATCAACTGCAGGTAAGCAATCACCTCTGTGTAGTGAACCAATGTTCCTTTGTAGTAGGGAAGAGTAGGGAGGTTTGGTTCCCAGATGGATGCTTCATTTGTGTCCCTTCCTCTAGTTAACAGGTGCACCATAATAGGCTCCATATGACCCCTTTATTTGGTTATGTGATCATCACCCAGCATTGTAAACGATTTCCTGCGTTACAGGAAACCATCAGTGTTGTCTCTCAGCGTAAAGCCACTTGAAGTTGAAAGACAAGTACTACAACAAAAAGTGACAGGATTCAGGAAGGATGGGGGGGAAAAAAAAAAGGGTAAAGGTGATGGAAGAAGTAGACAGCACCACATCAAGTGTGTGGTTGATGGTCACCACCAACTACCCCCACAATTGAAGGAGTAAGGAAGGATTGGTCTGGCCATTCAACATTAATCCCTTAAGCCAGAGGGCTTAGTTTTTAGTTTTTTCATTCCAGTGATATATCAAAGTTCCTCTGCTACCTATAATGTAGATGTGCCAGTTACTCCAATGAAGTCAGTGAAAGAAAAAACTTGTACTATTCTGGAAAACTTAAACAACATATAACAAACTCTTACTATACTGTATTATTATAGTTAATCACCTGACAACTGGGCCATCCCCACACTACCCCACGCAACTTGAATACTGTGTCATGGAGTTGTGAAATTCAATGAGCTTTAGTTATGACGCATGAATGAATCTCACTCGTTACTAGTCAACTCAAGCCCTCTAATTTGACCAGATCTAGCTATCGACTGGGCTAAAAGGGGTTATAGATCTTGATCAGGGTAGAAACATGCTATACTAAAGCAATGGTTACCACATGATCCAAAGTGATGCTTGGTGATGCATGGGTTGTGACAGGCAGCTGCATCCAGGTAACACTGGCTAGGGTAGGTCTTGCCATCACTCCCACACACTGCCCCACTGCTGTTGCTCCCACAAGGCTGACCACACTCATGACCTCAAGAGAAATTATGAGCAATTCTGTGTTCTCCCAGTACTCCCACATAACAGCTCACTCCTGCCCCCACATGCTGCACCACACTTATGACATTATGGTACAATTAGCTGGAACTGAATATCCTCATTACATCCCTATATATAGCTGCATATTTCCAACCTCACAATGAAATTAGGAGCAATCATGTGCCTCAACTTCATTCTTACACACAATGGTTTAAGAGAAATTTAGAACCAATTATGTGTCCTGACTATACTCTCAAACACACACACACACACACACACACACACACACATTGGTTCAAGATAAAATTAGGAACAATTACATGTCTTAGTTCAAAGGATATTGTAGTGAACTGAACAGTATGCAAAATTTATCATTCAAAGTCATATTGCCTGCTAAAATGGCACAAGTACTGTGTCAGCTAAAGATGAGCCAACAAGAAGCTATGCAAAATAATGGTAAGAGGTGGTGCACAGTATATCCATCTACTCACATACCAAGTAGATATTGACTGCTGGGCCCTTAGGGAATGAACTTACTATATTAAATCCAGTGCCTGATACATGAGAGAGAGAGAGCGGCTTACCACAAGGTCCACATGATCTGAGTGTAATGCATGGGTTTCTACATGCGGCAATATCCAGGTGGCAAAGGTTACTGTAGGTCCGCCCATCACTGCCACACACAGGTTCAACCACGGCAGAACAGCTGATGGACGCACAGGGGTCTACACAAACAAAAATACTGTACATGTCACTGCCACTACCATGGTCATTCTCATCTCAACCTCTTTTTCCTAGTAAAGGATGGGGTGAGTCAAGGACCAGAAAGTAAAGAAAGAGAAATACAACAAAGTAATGAAGTAATTCTTCATAGGATCAAGAAGTCAGTTGAAGCTTTCAGGATCGCTACATAATGGGACTACAATCACATTCATCACTTGTCGTTAAGCTTATTACAGAAAATGTAAAGACTTGGTACTTCTCTGCTTCATTAAGTAGATCTCTGTCTTTCACCAAATGATTTTCAGCAAATAACTAAGTATTCAATACTGTTTATGAAAAAGAAGTTGTAGATAAGCTCTTTATAATGAATGTGGGATCAAGGAAATACAGTACCATTGCTCAAGCAGGCCAAATCTGGATTGCCAATATAAAAACTCTTGCTACCTCTACTTTCCAATGAGACCCACTCCCAAGGACCCCTACACCCAATGGATACTACTGGAAGAAGGAATTGGATGAGGGAGGGGCACAAACAGTGTATACTGTATACATATCATTGTTGCTTCATGATCAGGTGTTGGAGAGGGGCTCCTTCACAAAATGGCATGATATAACTGCCTTGCTATACAAATGTCCCAAAACTCATTCCTTATCCCCTGAAAAAATGATGGTGGATGGCAGAAAAAGGGCAATTTCAGGTTGCAGCCCACCAGGTTCAAATCCAGATGAGTCCAGAGTCACAATAACAACACTAGGAGCAGCAATTAATGTTCTACAGTACACAGATAAGGGACACTGACCAAAAGGTAAGTTAGGAGGAGCACCAGGTGGAGGATTGGGAACACCAGGAGTCAGGAGAGATAGGCAGCAGTAACACCCTTGACTGGAACACAGTTTGTCCGCCACTTCAAGACCCGGCTGACACGGAGTTGCCTGACAGATGCCCTTTGCCTTAGTGCATTCAGTAGAAGCCAAGCACTCTACAAAATGGCAGATCTTTGTTAACTCCTTCAATTTCATAACATATTACTTATTTAATTCTTACTACCTCCCAAGATCCAGTCTGATGATTGCTTTCACCCAGGTGGATTTAGCAGTAGCTATGATACTGTACAGTATTGTTAAGTAAAGACCAATGGGAAATGAAAGGCTTGGTGAATGAGTTTGGAAGAGTGTGCAAGAAATGGAATCTAAAGGTGAATGTAGGGAAGAGTAAATTAAGTTATAGTCTTTGAGAGAAATGAAGTCACTGGACATAGAGTGGTGTTGGATAGTGAGGAAATGGAAAATGTAAGTGCATTTCAGTACTTGGGTTGTGTGATAAGTAAGGATGGAAGATTGGAGGGTGAAGTGCTTGAAAGGGTACAACAAGGAAGAAAGGTTGGTGGTTCTTTGAAAGCAGTGATAAGAAACAGGGAAGTAAGCATGGAAGTAAAAAAGCCGCTGCATGACAGTACAGTATTGTGATAACAACTCTAATGTATGAAAGTGAAGGTTGGACCTTGTCGGAAGGACACAAGTCAAGAGTGTGAGGAATGGAATGAGTTATTTGAGAGAGGCATGTGGAGTTATATGGAGAGACAGACAGCACATGAGGAAGTGAAGAAGCATTGTGGTGTGGATGTGGATGTGTTAGAAAGTATCAGGAGAAACAAATTGAGGTGGTTTGGCCATGTAGAAAGGATAGAGGGCAAGAGACTAACAAGGAGAATGTATGTGAGTGAGGTGGAGGGGGGAGGGAAGGGAGAGGGAGGCCAAAGATGAGAAGAAGGTATGGCATGGAAAGATATATGAGAGAGGGGGGTGTGAGCTGGGAGCCGGGCTGTGAAATGGCGGGGAACTGGGCGACATGGAGGTGATTTCTTTGTTGTCACTCATTACAGGATTAAGGCATCTGACAATAGATAAATAGACAGAAGCATTGCAGACAAGGACAAATCTTTATTAACCTCTTCAATCTGATGATGCATTTTTACTGAATTCTTACTACCCCCCAGGTGCTGGAAAGGGATGCCATCTGGAAGTGGCACTGATATAATTGGCTGGCTCTACTGCCTGGTTATATAAATGACCCTCAAATTCATACCCATCCCCTGAAAGGAAGATGGTGGATTAAATTATACCCTTCATTAAACCCTTCACTAATATGAGGCTCTCTTAACAAAAATCATTCAACTGTAGAAAGAATTAAATAAAATTTACTCCACTGGAGAAGTGTTAATCAGGTCACTGTATGTCATCTTCCAAACCTAACTTTCTCACATTAGATTAAGTGGCCAATGGAATTTCTGAAGTGTGATTTTTGACTTTATACAGTAATTTGCCTTAAGTATGTTTTATCATGCAATACTGCATTTTAATTAGTAATATAGCATACTTCATAAAAAAAAAAAAAAAAGATGCAGGAGTGGCATATCTACAGTTTGTTATCAATTCTGTGGAGAGCATTCCTGTCAACTATAGAGACTCTCTAACGGCTCATCCTTTCCAATTTATATCTGTATATGTTAATTATTCTTGTTTTTTTTTATTTTGGCAAACAGATAAAAGAAAAATAAAAGACATAAAAATATAAGAGAATAATCATCTGTAACATATTAAGTAAACTGCTGCTGAAGAGGTGAAAAAAAGGCCTCCAAAGGCTCTGATATAACCAGGCAGCAGTTATACTAATGTCTTTCATCTCCTTCCCTATCCCCTGAATGGAGGATGGTGAGCTGCTGGATAAAGACAACATACAGGTTGTAGTCCACTAGGTTTACTATCAGAAATCCCTGAGTGCACTGCAACAATAAGACAAGAATACAGGTGACTACAGGTCTGTGTTACTTACCGCAAGGTCCAATATGTTTCCTAGTGATGCAGGGGTCTTGACAGGCAGCCTCATCCAGACGACAAATGCTCAGGTAGGTGTTGCCATCACTCCCACACACAGGTAATGGAGGTACTGGACCTACACTACTGCACTCCGAGCCACACTCCCGGCCTCAGAACAAAGTATAGTAGCCTTATATACATTATCTGTTTTGATTGTAGCTTCACATTGTAAGGGGCATGGAAGGCTTTGGAGACCCTCTTCCTTAACAATGTATTTTGTAATATTACACCTTAATATTTTTTTGTATGGCATTTGTATAATTTTAATCCTGCCACAGCTAGCAGTAGTAACATACTAGAGGGAAATGTGCAAAGTAGAGAACAAATCAAGCAAGTCTTATGATATCTACACTGTTACGCTGAATATGACCATAAGTCATTTGGACAAGCAATCATGATCATCACAGCTCAGTTACTTCTACTTGGGAAGGATGGGCAGAACTACAGCCCTGTGATCTCTTTGAACAAAAGAAGCAAGGAAGAGAGGAGGTCACTGGCACAATGACAAGCCAAAGTTTGCTGACAATCCCATGTCAGCACTGTCCTGCTTTCCATATTTCTCATTCCTCCCTGACTATCACAGGGTATTTTTCTATCTTGTATGTTTTTGTTGCATGTCTCATACTGTTATCACATTAAAGAAAAATCAAGTAACACCTTCCACCACCAAAGCCAACAAAAATGACAGCACACTTTTGATTATGACAGAACAATCCCCTCACCCATACCACCAGAGATACAGTACTGAATTCAAAAACACTTCCCTACTATTAAAAAATATAGCCTGCATTACTAAGGACAATAATAGCAACATGAGCATCCCCGACTGTCTTACCACATGGTCCGCATGCTCTAAGTGTGATGCAGGGGTTTTTGCATGCAGCAACATCCAACTTGCAGAGGTTGCTATACGTCACTCCATCACTCCCACACACTGGTGCATAAATTTCTGGGCAGACAGTTGTAGAACAAGGATCTGGGGTGAAAGAAAATAAATGTATTTGTTTTCAAATGTGTATGTTTTTGGAAATGAAACACTGTGGTAAGTTGGAACTAGAGGAGGCGTTACGAAGACTTCTGCCTAAAGATAAGCCCCAAATGGTCAAACACCAGAAACTGGTGGCGCAGAGAAAATGTGAGTGCTGTAAACATATAAAATCACTGCTTAAACTTCCCATGCATGTACATGTGGTAAGTGGACCAGTTCTTGTCTACAGACATGCCTGTCTGTTCCCTTGGTATTTTTGCATCCTAATGGACAGACAGGCAAAACGAACAGCATACTTTAGGGATCCCCCAAAGAAGTGTGAGCTTTTAGTGTCATTAGCAGAGACTTACCTCACAAAGCACAGTAGCTCTAAAAAACAATTATACAAAGAAACAGCAAGCATACAACTGACACCTTACTGGATTATAAAGCACAGTGAAAACTGAATCTAAGTACATCAGTCCTTTCTTTCTTAAACTTATGCAATACCTTTACACACCAATTGTTAAAACAAAGGACTAATCAAGAGAGCAATATCAATCTAAAATAATACAAGGAAAAACACATAAAATCACAAGTGATGTAAATTACTTTCCTGCATGGTTTAACCCCTTCAATCCAGTGACTTTATTTCCATTATTTCCAGACAATCTTATTTAGCTAAGGGGAGACATGCAGAAATGTAGGGGTTAGATATTGGCCTCATTTATCCCTCACATAAAATCAGCCCCACACAAATATTATTAGATCCTCCTCAACAACATACCACCTCCAGACACTTCTATACGAACAATGAATAAACATTTATCCACTAACTTCACATGAGGGGCAATACAGCAACTCAATCAGTACTCTTCCCCTCCCCCTTCTCCAAGACATCTACCTATCAAAGGAAACATTAAACAGAGCTGATTGAGTTCACCTTGCTAACCGCACAGCAGCAGTTGTTTATCTGCGGACAACAGGTCTGCTTAGTCAGCAAGACTGGTGTTAAGCAACAGCAATAACAACAACAAGCCCCCCTCACCACCTGCGTTCTCAATACTATACTACAAGCTCTTCCCCCCCCTCCCCCAAGACATCCACCTATCTGAGGAATCATTAAATGGTGATCGAGTTCACCTTGCTAACCTCACAGCAGCAGTTACTTATCTGTGGACAACAGGTCTGCTTAGCCAGCAAGGCTAGAGTTGAGCAACAACATCAGCAACAACAACAACCCCCTCCCTCACCACCTGGGTTCTCTCCTGAAGCTGAATAAAATTATCTAGTAGTAGCTGAAATAAAATTAAAAGCATATCATCTGTCTGATAACTGATCAGAACAGTATTTACCAGCACTGCAAGACACCAGGTATATAAGAGCAATGCTCATTTACTTTATTGTTGGTCATTGTCATCTGTGTCCCCTTCTTCCTCTTCATTTTCTGATGGTGATGATCCACCACCTGCTTGGAGAAAGCTTTGAATCAATCCTTCATAACTCTCATACCAATCAACCTACAGCACCCAGCTTCACAGTGGAGAGGGACACTTTATATGTGGTGGTACTGACATGGCCAGGTGCTGGAGCTACCCAGTTATACAAACAGCCCTCACTCTCCTCCCCATCCCCTGCTAAAGGAGGATAATGGACTGTATAAAAAAGGTAGCTTTGGCCTGCAATTCACCAGGTTCACATCCAAATGAGCCTGGTGTTGCAACTACTACTGCTGCTACCATGATGTGCATTACCCTCAACCTGCCCCACCTTCCATCACCATCCCTGCCAATCCCACCCACCCCACCCATTTCCTATCACCAAACTCTCATCTTTTTAAAACAAATCTCTATTCACCACCAACATCTCTCACACAATGCCAACCTTCAAAGAATGTGCTCTTTTCACCCTGTCCTACCATTCTTATCTTAGCCTGTGTCACCCACCCCACCCATTCCATTCTGTGCACCTCATCCATTTTTCTGCTCTCTCATCAACAATCTTTACAGCCTGTACTTTCCTCAGAATCCCTACCACCCACAGGCAGCAACAGTGAAAATGCATTATCATTGTACAGTGTCAACATAAAGAATCTCTTCCACCCACAGCCAACAATAGCAAAAATGCATTATCATCATTAATTATGTTAACACAAATTGGTGGACACCTATTTACAGGTTGCCAATATACAATACAGTAACAGGATGGCACAGGTCCATGTCTGTCTGCTGTAATAATAAGAGAACACTCACCAGGTGACTGCTCAGGAACACAGCAATGGCATCCACCATAGGTGCATAAATCATCCTTCTTTTCATAACCATCTGCACATTCTGTCTTCTGGCAGGTGCCATGCAGCTTGGTGCATTTGCTGGAGGATGAACATTCTGTGAAAAGATTGCTTCATTAGAAAAGATGTACATGAAAACAGCAAACACATTTTGATGAAAGTCACAGGTACAGTAGTGTTAGTGTCATTTTGTCAGTCAGCCCATTCATTTAATACATCCCTCAAAACTGCTTGGCGTTAACCAGCAAAATGAAAAAACAATGTCATTAACTTCTTGTTTACATGTTAATTTCCTAGGCATTCTCTCCTTTCCTCATTCATTCCCATCCTCCCACCTACACTTCTGTTACCTTAAGCTCAACCTCACTACCATTCACCCTTATGTTACCTATCTTCCACCTTCACTCTCACTGTTTGCCTATACAAAAGGTAAAAAAAAATTAGGTCACAGATGAGAACCCACTTCCATTCACAAGAGGATTTTTCTATTTTTTAACTGAAGGTATAGACTACATAGTCCATTCTCTGAGGTCCAGTGGTTCTCTTAAATGCCACAAACCTTCACACAGCACCACTCTCGTATTAATATCAACTATTCAAACTGGCTGCATGTATGTACAGTGTGAGAATGATGAAATGCTAACCATGAGACTGCTTAGGAACACAGCAATGACAGCCACTGTAGGTACACAAACCATCCTTCTTTTCATAACTATCTTCACACTCTGACTTCTGGCAGGTGCCATGCAGCTTGGTGCATTCACTGGAGGATGAACATTCTGTGAAAACAATGTTTCATTAGATAAGATGCATTTGAAAACAGCATAAAATCCAACTGAAAGCCATATGTATATTTTGTCAGTTAACCAAATCTACTAAGATCATTTAAAAGCTGAATAAAATATGGCTCTAATAAAACATATATTTTTATCACGTACTGATGAGGTCAGGCAAAAAGCCATGCTAAACCTGAGCATCTTTATCATCAACATTTCAGAAAGGTGGTTAAGATCTAGAAAACACAAAACGAAAGCAGAAGCTATCATCAGACTGCTAATACAGTACTGTACTGAAACATACATAGTTCTCTTGCATACTCTGTATTCAGTTCACTACCACTGATCAAGGCCTTCACAGCACCAGTCACTTATTCTTGAGCTACTCTATCTCTTCTTTTACACAGTTCTCTCTCTTGTCCATCATTACACCATAGACTTAAGTATCTTCTACCACTTCATGTTCTTATTTCTGCATTTATATTGTAAATTTATTTTTCATTTCACAACTATCGAAATCTCTCTTATGTACATTCATTTAAGCATTTTAAATCATGACTCCAACTCAAAAGCAAAACCATTTACACAGATAATTCTAGTAAAATTCGAGTTATAAGTTGCCTTTTCTTAGTCTAATTTAAAACTAAGTTTGCAGAAGATTACAAGAAGACTCCAAATTAAAGCTGCACTGCTACCTATGAGACTGATTTCCCTGTATTGATTTCTCCCTACTTACAGCATTGGCTGGATTTAAAAGAAAAAAAAAAGTGATATTTAGACACACAAATTACTATTTCTTCCCAGAAATAAAATGAATGGGAGGCGGTGGCTCAATCGGTAGAGAGGTGGCCTGCGGTCCCACGGACCCAGGTTCGAATCCTCGCTGGGGCAGGGAACAGTTTAAGGATTTGAAATTCAGTAAATCAGGCTTTACTGATCTACCAGAAGACCCGCCGACATGTCGTAAAAATACCCCCGCTAATACCAATACATCAGTCCTGTATGAGACAGCCCTAGCATGTATTCAATATGGACGGTGGGTGTTAGCGCCGAAGTGGTGACATGGTATGTAGGAGGACTGCTGGGCCATGATAGCAGGCTGTAAAGCCTATGCCCAGAGTCGGACACATAAAAAAAAAAAAAAAAAAAAAATCCAAGCAATATGTGGCAGTACAGTGCTGGAAAGGAATTCCTCAACATGGTAGCACTGATATAACTGGAGGGATCTAATGCATGGTTATGCTAATGTCCCTCAGCTCCCTCCCTATCCCCTGAAAGGAGGCCGATGGATTGTGGAAGAACAGCAACTTCAACCTGCGGCCAATCAGGTTAACATCCAGACGAACCTGGACAACGACAATAGGTAAAGGTGCAAAGGACCACTAACCATGAGGCTGGTCAGGAACACAACAGTGGCAGCCGCTGTAGCTACATAATTTGTCAACCTTCTTATAACCCTTCCCACACTTGGATTTCTGGCAAGTGCCATTCTGATCAGTGCACTTTGTGGAGGATGAACATTCTGAAAAAACACACAGTACTTTATTATTAGTGAGTTGTTATTTAGGAAATAAATAATTACCAGCCTATTCTATATTACCCTCTTTAAAGTGTGCGAGCACAAGGCTATTTTACACAGAAAGTGTCAACTTCTGTGCTGGAGACGGAATACCAACCACGAGAATCACTGTCCTTCTCTGGGACACAGCAGTGGCAGTCGCTGTAGGTGCACAAGTTGTCAACCTCTTCATGACCCTCTTTGCACGCTGTCTGCTGGCACGTCCCACCTTGCTCGACACACAATACGGAGTGTGAACAACCTTGGAATAAATTTGTTTTATCAAAAATACATACAATAAACTCTTTTCACCACCCCATCAACCACCCAAATGTTAAATGTGATTCAAACAACCTGAGGAGGTTGGCTACAAATAAATGTGTGAGAAGTTATATGTTGTACAGTATAGCAGTGAGACCCTGCCTGTACGAAAAGAGAATACTATACATGCACACTGAAATGCACACATGAGAATGTTGAAATTAATGAATAGGGTCTCACTGAATGGCAAAACTAAGAACAATGTGCTGCAAGAGAAGTTTGGCGTAAAAATTATCACACATGTGATGCAATTTGTTAGGCTGAGATGGTTTGGACATGATGGGAGGATGGAGTAGGCTGACTGGCTGAGGAGGGAAACAGATGCAGATGTGGAGGATAGTGTGAGGAGGGCTAAGGAAGACATGGGGTATGGTCCTGTGTGGTGACCTCTGAACTAGGGAACTGTGTAAGGAGACAACCCAAAATCATGAAACATGGATAGCTGCCATCAGGTGAAATAACTTACAGAAGCTAGCATGGTTAATAGTCTCTAAAGGCAAACATACAAAGCAGGAGATTCAGGATCTGTATAAAGTAACAGAAAGACAATCTTTTATAAAATGATAATAACCAGTTCCACATTAGCCCTTCTGAGGTGTAGGAGCTTGAGGCTAATCTACTGCAATCCATAATTTCCAACAGTATTTTATTATTGCTAACTTAAAAAAACTGACAACTTTATTTAGCTTAGGACACTTCTCTGGTAGTGAAGGGGTAAATGTTGGCGATACAGGTGTATCTGACCTCTCCTGTCTGAAAAATCTCTCCTATACTGAAAAGTCTGGAGATACCAAGCATATTATAAAACTGTAACTGAACTGATAAGGTTTAGGATCCATGATTAGCCTATGCTCCTGATGGCATTACATGGTCAAAAAATCTACTGCTGCTTCTGGGAGATGTGAATTTGACTGCAGCATGTACAATGCATGCTTACAAAAAGTATCCTTTATTTGTATGCCTTTACATAAAGGAATAGTGGATGAAGTTTTGAAACTATTCTCTTGTAACTTATTAAAGTGCATGTTTGATATTTTTATTAATACAGGGAAATGATGGAACCTTATACAGTACAACATATGGCATCCATTCTACCTTTGGAAACAATTACTTAATCATCGTCACCATCATCATCATCGTCTAATCCAGTGTTGTCTCATGAGGAGCGTAAGACCCTGGGGCTAGGCAAGTTCGTTCTGACATTTAAGATGAAAGTGACCAACCTCACTCATCCCTGAGTGGCATTCCATGAGCAATAAACCCCAACCACCCCATGGATATAAACCTGCACCGGCTCAATCCGATTGGAGCGCCTTAATTACCCACTTAACCACCAGGAGTCATAATCTGGTTATATGGTTACCACCCAGCACAGTAAATCGTTTCCTGGTGTACAGGAAGCCATTTGGATTGTTGCTCAGTGTAGTAACTCATAGACATTTGGAGGAGGAAAGAATGAAGGAGAGAAAGACAGAAGTGGAAGGAAGGAAAGAAGGAAGGAAGGGAGGAATGGGCAATAATAATAATAATAATAATAATAATAATAATAATAATAATAATAATAATAATAATAATAACTAAAATAATAATAAAATGCAGACATCAATAATGACTGCTGTGAAACCATCAATCACCTCGATAAGTCTGTATGTACTGTAAAACCAAGGTCAAAAGTTTACCTGCTATTCCAATGTGTCTGATTTATACTTAGTGCTTGTCTGTTACTTTGCACCCCTGATGCATGATATCAGGGAGAATCATCTGCAGGTAAAGAAGCATACCAAGCCTCTCAGCTTGAGATGCTTAGCCACCAGCATACCAGTAAAGTGAGACAAAGAAGAGGTGGAATGTTAAGCAAACTTTTGTCCTCAAGTATATGAGTACATGACCTCAGACCACTGTAAGAAAGTATAAATTAATACTGACTATGAGGCTGCTCTGGAACACAGCAGTGACAGCCACTGTAGGCACATAAATCATAAACTGCCTGATGGCCTTCTGCACATGAAGTCTTTTGACATGTACCATTTTGCTTCAAACAGTCAGAGGACGTTGGACATTCTGGAAGGATATGTATTCATTAGTAAAATATCATGTGAAAGTCATCTAAAAAAGGTCAGTTTACTATAATATATATGGCTCAAACTCTTTTTTTCCTCTGTATGGAATAATATCCAATCATCTGTCCATCAGGACCATCAGGTGCATAGAGGCTTTGGATTAAGGTACTGAACTCAGTCCAAAAATTTAAGGTGAAAGTGGCCAGCTGCTCACCAGTGTAGCATTAGATGATACACCCAAACTATCCCACGGAACGAAAGAATCAAACTCTTACAAGCCACACCTGTCCGGAGCACCTTAACCCAGCAGATCACTAGGCATATATTTGTTAAACATGTCATTACCAACCAGTGTAGTATATGGTTTCCTGGTTAGCTCATACATTAAGCAGGATGCTCTTGGACAGAGAGTTTTGTGTAGTCCTACAGGATTAAAACTGAAATGCTGAATTGATGCCTGACATAAGTTATACAAAGTTTCACATACATCTCACTGTGATGATCTGAGGTATTTCTATTATATAATGTTATCATATGCATTTCCACAGTACTTCACTGATCAACTTGTATTATATGTCAACTCTGTTTAATCTATTTACAGTACATATCTTAATGGCATCTTGTCTCCTCCTCTGAACTCTCTCTTCCAATGACATTTTGCCTCCTCTGAATTTCCTCTTCTCACCCTCAAGTTTGCTTACATATACCAAAACTTACCATCATCCATGTTATAACCATTATCTCTGTGACTTTTCCATCTAACCATACTGTCTTCTAATCACCATCTGTGGTGGAGCAACCACTCAGAAAGGTGGATGAATGGACAGACAGATATATAGGTGGGTACAAAAATATATCTTTTAGCAGAAATACATATGTTCAAACTGATTTGGGATTGATGAATGTACTTTCTTTGTAAGATAAGCTGTTGAACTTCAGAGGACTATGACTCATTTGAGAAAACTTGAAAGTACTGTACATAATTTGTAACTAACCATGAGACTCGTTGGGAACACAGCAATGACAGCCACTGTATGGACACAAGCCATCAACCTTTTTAGATCCCTTTCCACATGCTGCCTGCTGGCATTTGCCACCCTCATCAACACACAAAGCTGACGAAGAACATTCTGGAAGGAATCAACTGTATAAATACTAGTGTACAGATTTTGTAAAGTACATACATATATCATCTTATCCTGTGTTGCCCCATGAGAAGTGTAGGAGCCCAGGGCTAGGCAAGTTGATCCAGTAATTATTAAATATCTGATAAGAAAACAACTACAAGAAGATCTGTTTACACTGGTTTTGTCAACTTTGTAGTACACAATGTCATAACCATGAGAACTATACTCCATTCACTTTAACTAGGTGTAATACCATCTCACATTCTTCAAAGCTGAACAATAAGAAGAAAGTAACACTGGAATATGGTGCTAGTCACACAATGCTATGAAAACGATGCAGGGCCATAGAATTGTACCATCTCATTTTGCCACTGAGCTAGTGAAATAGTGTGCAGAATGATGAAACTCTCCATCTGCTTAGTCAGTGATCAACATCAAGACTGAATAACAACTACTTTAATACTATCAAGATACACATTTTCTTGGAGATTTGAGAGAATGCAAATATGCATGATTATACTGTGTCCAAATGTGCCTGTAGTGTGAAGACAAATATTGTACTATAACTGTAAAGAAACTACCATGATGATAACTACAAATTTAATCTGTATTAAGCAAAGCATATGGATAGCCCAACAAGTGAAATGGCTTCAGTTTTTTAGTCTTCCAGCAGCTGAAATTTGGTTAAAGTCAGGTGTATTGGAAAAAGACTGGACATAAATACTGTATACATTACTGTGCAACCATGAGCAAAAAATTCATTGACATCTCCCAAATGGCTGGTGATGGAAGATGTTCTACAAAATATTTTTGTGATACAAAGTGAATCACACATCACAACAGTATGATAAGGAAGGGTACTCTATGAAATCCAAGATGGAATTAGAAATATGAAAGGCAGGACTTAATTCTGGCAAGGGAACATTGGCATACTCTAATAAATGGCTGTCAAATATGAAAGGCAGGACACAATTCTGGCAGGGGTATGTTGGTGTATTCTTATTCATGGCCGTACATTCAGGTATACCACATTATTAGATAGCTGACTAAGGTATGATAGTCAATACAAATGTGTTTCAGTGTCATATTGTAAATTATACCTCAGTACCTTCTTCTATGTTACTAATGCTGTGCTTATATTAAACAGATACTGCATAAAGTACATAATACTATACATCATACAAGAAAATGAGGTGCAAAATGGAAAATAAATTACTAAGGAAGCGATGCTACAGAGCCTCCTATGACACCTAAAGTAGAGTTCTATGTTATCTCATGCCAGGGGAGGCGGTAGCTCGATCGGTAGAGAGTTGGCTTGCAGTCCTGTGGGACCCAGGTTCGAATCCTCGCTGGTGCAGGGAACAGTTTAAGGATTTGAATTTCATTAAATCAGGCTTTACTGATCTACCAGAAGACCCGCCGACATGTCGTAAAAATAACCCCGCTAATACCAATACACCAGTCCTGTATGAGACAGCCCTAGCATGTATTCAATATGGACGGTGGGTGTTAAGCGCCGAAGTGGTGACATGTAGAGGTGTATGGTATGTAGGAGGACGGCTGGGCCTTGATAGCAGGCTGTAAAGCCTATGCCCAGAGTCGGACACATAAAAAAAAAAAAAAAAAAAATCTTACCACAGTAGCCAGTGTGGAGTGTAGTGATGCATGGGTTCTGACAGGCGGCCTCTTCCAGGTGGCACTGGTTAGGGTAGGTCGTGCCATCGCTTCCACACACATGTATACCAGATACATTGCACTTCTCTCCACACTTGCGTTCTTATATTTATTGAAAAAGAAGATAACTGTTATTGCCCACTTAGCTGCCTGATACCTCACACTTCCAACTATACCTTGTTCTTACAGTTACTGGGGGGAGAGAAAAAAAAATCATGATCACCATTATCATGCCCTAACTTCCACACACTGGCTCACTTGAATGCTAGCACTTTCAACCAAACTTATTCTTAATGCTACTATGAAAAAAAAAAAGAAAAAAATCATCATCACAGATCATCAGCAAATGGGAAGAAATACCGGGAATTAGTTCGCTGGTTTCCCCAAACCCTTCAACATTCACGATTAAAGGTCTCCATTAAGCTGATATGAACTGACATTTCATCATCATCTTACTTCCACCTAAGGAAGGTGTTAGGTAAAATCTAGAAAATAAGGAAAGACAAAGTACACACATACATTTGACTGAACGGGTTATGACTAACTTACTCATTAATGTATCTAAGGGAGGAAGAATGACAGAGAGTAACACACAATTGCAAAGACAAATTAGTCGGGAGACATGTTACAGCCACCATCTGTGGTAAAGCAACCACTCAGAAAGGTGGATGTATGGACAGACAGATATATAGGTGGGTACAAAAATAAGAAATACATATGTTCAAACTGATTTGGGATTGATGAGTGTACTTTCTTTGTAAGATAAGCTGCTGAACTTCAGAGGACTATGATTCATTTGAGAAAACTTGCAAGTACTGTACACAGAAATCTGAAATAACCCTCTACAGAACAGAGTCTTCTCTTCTGTAATAATAATTTGGTTTTACACCTGGTATCCCCAAAAGGCTAAGGCATTGCTCCTGGGAAGAGAACTTTTGGATTGGAGCGTGTAGCATTTTATGACCAGATGCCCTTCCTGATATCTACCAATGACCCTTGGGTGGATTCGATCCTCCGACCCTTCAGTCAGAGCAGAGCGCTCTAACCCACTGAGCCATGGCTGCTGCCCCAGAGTCTTCTCTTCTATATCATTTATAAAGGCTCCAACATGCTTGCATGTATCTTTCAGGTGAAAAAAAAATTGTTTGTCATTATTCAGAACAAAGCATTCAGGTGTGACACCAAATCTGAATAAGTTTTCAATACAGATTTAAACCCCTGAATAGCAGAATTTTCTTTATTATCTCCTGCTTAAAAAAAGAAAGAAAAAAAAAGAAAGAAAGAAAAAAAGACTACCAGTTCTGAATGGGGCTAAATACATATTACAGTATTTATAAACACTTAAAAAAAGATGCTTTATCTTTCTTGGCGGCACTGGACAGGGATACCTTCATGTGGTGGCACTAAAACAGCCAGGCACCTCTGTTGCCTGGTCATACATATGTCCCTCAACTCCTTCCTTATCCCCACAAAAGAGGATGGTGGCCTGCAGCAGAGGGGCAACTTCAGCCTGCAGTCCACTGGGTTTACAGTCAGATGAACCTGAGGTTACAATAATTACTATACTACTACTATCTTCTTGGGTTGCTTACCACAAGGTCCTTTTGATTTGAGCTTAATACATGGGTTATGACAAGCTGCAAGGTCCAGATGGCAGGCACTACTGTGCGTCTTCCCATCACTGCCACACACAGGATCATAAACCTCAGGGCAATACTTATTTTTACATGATTCATCAGATTCTCCACTACCTGAGGAAAAAAAATCATCATTAATACCATTACCACCACCACCACCACCACCACCTTCAGCCTAATTTTTTTTCCCACTCATGGATGGAGTGAAGTAGAGCCTAGAATGCAAGGATGAAGAAAAAAATACAATACAAGGAAATCTAATGAAGAGAAAGACACACATAAAAATGAGGCACTGTTTCAACCCTTTCAATTCGACAATGTACTTTGTATTTCATTTTTCCTATATCCAGCCTACGAGGCTTTTTGAACTGGGGTGGTTTGATGTAGCCTTTATGAACCCCTTCAGTAAGAGGTTTCTGTAAATTATATATATTCCCTGGAAGTTATTAGAAAAAAAAAATGCCATAAGACTGAAGGGTTACTGACCATTTTATTCTTGCTATTACCTGATGATATAATTCAGTTCAGGAGAGATTTTTTAATCTGGAAGGGTCAGATACTGCCAATATTAATTCCTCCTCAACTAAGGGCTCTCCAATACTGAAATATAATTATGTGGTAGTATAATCACTATCCAATCTTTTACTGCCCCACCAGGAGCACAGAAACCTGGAAACTAGGCTACTTAGTCCTGATATTTTAGGTGAGAATGACTCACTATACCCTGAGCAGTACTGTGTACACAACGAGCCCCAAACATTCATTAGATGCACACCCTTCTGGGCTACATTCAGCTGGATTATTGTCCAATACAATAAGCAGTTTCCCACTACATTAAACCATCTGTCTTGACATTTAATATACAGTCACCTGAAGGTAATGCCATATTAAGTGAGTGGACTTAAGCAAAAATTACATACTTAGGTTGATAGGATTAATTCTACAATACCACTTCAAGACAAAAGACATATACAGTACATGTCTAACTAAAGGGGAGAGACTATCACTGTTCATATCATTACAATATGGTATACAGCTCTTTCTCACCTTCCTCTGGTTGATAACAACATCTACATTTGTAGCCACCTCCTCTGCATCCTTTCTTCAGCTCAATTTCTCCTTCATGGCACTTCTCAGTTGTGCACTTTCCTTTCTTTTTGCGGCACCTTTTAAGCTCCGAGCAACCTGGGCATTGAATGACATGAATATACAGGTAAAAAATCTATTTCAGACAATTAAACAAACAGAATGTATCCTTGCTGTTTTCCTTTCCTAATCCTAGCACTTACTGAGCCATTTCAAACCCTTAACTCCTGTGATTTGTACTGCCAGCTCACACTACAAGAATTTTATTAGCATGGAATATTGCTACACTTAATATGGTAATGAAAAAAGGTGGGCAATGGATGGCCTTATGCACTTTTCTTAACAACTGAACTGTAACTCTGCATGAACACCATTTATCAATTATCACCATTATGCCACACCAATAAAAATCAATACCAATGCTGGCTTTATTGCATCTGTGGTTCTCATTTACCATCCACTCATCATCCAATCCAAGTTGCCTCATTAAGAATGTGGAGCCAAGGACTAAGCTACTCACTCAAGACCTAAAGGTGAGGGTGACTAATCTCATTTCCCCAAGCTGCATTATGTAAGCTATAAACCTCAACAATCCTTTGGACTCTAATACATATGGGTTACTTCCAGTTTGAATGACTTAACCTTATGGGTCATCAGGTGTCCATTTATAGGATATATTACAGTACTGTATATGGTTACCATCTATTCAGAAACTCTTTTAACACAATCAGTAAAATGAAAGGTACTACAACCATCATCTTTTAATGTGTTCAACTTGGAGCAAGGATGTGATCATCCGTCCCCTAAGGCCCAGCAGTACCCCTGTTAGCTATGCATTTTCACATCACCATTTTAGTAACACTGTAATACCCAAGTCTATATTCAGTACATGCTTGGACTGTTTCATTCAGGACTGGTGTAACAGTATCAGCAGAGGTGTCTGTATGATATGTCAGTAGGTCTTGTGGAACATCAGTATGCCTGTAGACACCCTGGTTGAGACTCACCAGCAGCAGTGCAGCACCAACAACCTCGTTTACATTTGGCTCGCCTCACTTTGTAACTACCGGCACACTTCTTCCTTTGACATACACCTCCTCGACTGACACATTTCTTCACCTGTTTGCATCCTGGAACAACAAGTGCCTTATATCCCTGAAAACTGTAACAGACAATCCAATATACCTCCTATATTATGTACAAGCCTGTGGTAAAGTTATCATAGTCCAGTGCGGTATGGTAAGTCCTTGTTATAACCTGCTTTTTTTTTTTATTATTATTTTTTTATTAATGTAATTTATGTGCAATTTTACAGACAACTTGCCTATTAAAGTTCTATTACTACCTACCAAGTTCATCTGTCAGTTTTTCTCAATTTCTATATACATCATCTCCATATAGCCAAATGCCTTACTCTGTAGGTGCTGCTACTACTGAATCAGTTTCATGTTATTCTGTCGTCTGTTATCAGGCTACATCATCTCCAGCTCACACTCTTCTCTCTCATATACCTCTTTACCCCATTTCTCCATCTCATCTTAGGTCTCTTCCTTTCCCTCCCCCATCCACCTTATTAATATACACTTTTCTACCAAGTCTCTCATTCTCCTGCTTCCTTACACTGCCAGTTTACAGAACCAACTGTATGGAAAAAGATGAAATAATCTGAAACACATTCCTGACATACAACAAGGACTCACTGTACTTAAGATTAGGAATGAATGAACACCCTACTCACCCTGGTGGAAAAAAAAAGTGTGTGGCATATGGAGGATTGTCATCCAAAGAAAGGACCTTCACATGATAGCATGGTCATTGGTGAAACATTATTGTGAGACCAAGAGCTAACCTCAGGTTACTTTTTCTTAGCCTCTTCACCTTATGAAGCTTCCTTAAAGAAAAAAAAAAAAAAAAAACTTGCTGTATTTTTACCCTTGCACTATGAGAGGTTTCCATTAAGCTGAAAAGATAACTTGGCCCTGGCAGAAGCAAGAATAAAGACAAACTATTAAATCATACTGTGATCAAATATGAGTAATGGACTTGAATATTTACAAGCTACTAAATATTTCCAGCAAGTTTTATTTCTTCAAATCAAGTGACAATTATTTTTAGTTTATTCTTGCTATAACCAGACAATATCATTCACCTTAGGAGAGAATTATTTTCTTCTTAAACTTGCATGTTCACTACTAGAGATCCTTTCATAGTTAAATGCTACTGTCTGGAGGTGGCATGAATACAACATAAATGATGTCCTTGTATTGTATGAATATTATTACCATTCACAAATGTATTCTTTAGACTGACTAGAAAAATCTATCAAATGATTCCCTTCTCTAATTCTGGCCACCTTGCAAGACTTCAAGATACAGCATTGTGTTCACAGTAAATATACATATATTTAATTATGCAAAACTGAGGAGCATGTGGAGTCACATGGAGAGACAGACTAACAAATAAGGAAGTGAAGGAGAGCTGTGGTGTGGATGTGGATGTGATAAGAAGCATTAGGAGAAACATGTTAAAGTGGCTTGGGCACGTAGAGAGGATGAAGAGTGAAAGACTGACAAGGAGAGTGTATGTGAGTGAGGTGGAGGGGGGGAGAGGGAGGGGGAGGCCAAGCATGAGATGGAGGGATGGAGTGGAGAGGTACATGAGAGAGGGGGGTGTGAGCTGGGAGCAGGGCAGTGAGATGGCGGGGAACAGAGTGGCGTGGAGGCGATTTGTTTGTGGCCACCCCGTTCGGGATTGAGGCGTCTGGCAATAGATAGATAGAAACTGACACTTACTTTTTGGTTTTCGAGAACTTAACTGATTTCTTGGTGGCACAGACTTTGAGTGGTCACCAAAAGCAGCAGGGTCTGAAAATAAAGGATCAGAACCAGGAAAAAATAGGTAAACACTGACCAATTTAAATATATAAACCTCACTCAGAATCAGACAAAATGCTTATGTGTCTATTCATTAAATTCATATTCTAATTATTTAATATTTTAGAAGCTCTGATTTAGATGAGCTCCTTATCAATGTACTGTACACATACATCTGCTGCCAAATATGATGCATTTGTTATCCTAGTACCAACACTCCTAATAAAAATTGTGGCACACTGTTGTTGGTCTAAATCATAATAATAAACATGATATATAATGAGGACTCTTTTTAACAGCCACTTACCCAGTCTTTCAACATCTACTCTGATTTCACTGACCTCACATCAGAATGAGCACTTAACTAATTCTGTACCACTGATTCAATCAATTCTTACATCCATCTCCATTAAATCTGCTCTGGCCATCCAGTTTTCCAACTTTCTGACACCTACAGTATTTTCTAACAATTTTTATATCCACTCTTCAGTCTATCCACCTTGCAAGTATACACAGCTCATCAAAATTTTATATTTGTCATGAAGTAAAACAAAACCTTCTTAAATCTCATATGATATACAAATGACAATTTCTGTCCTTATCACACTGGCCACTTACTTTTCCTTGAAGATGGCTGTAATTTCTTTCTGATGGACTTTTTCCTGAGGGGACTTTCAGCAGCTGTAGGACCTAAGGATTCTGATGAAACAGAAGGCAAATTTAGAGTCAAGTTTCAGTGCATACTCTTAAAATGGGGATTACAGCATTTCACACATTAACCCTGAGACGTAGGTATACAGTACCTGAACTGGTAGTCAAACTGTTTCTGTTTTCCAGCAAAGAACTGAAATTACCCACTTAAATAAGGCTACAAAATAAGTCTAACATATTAAAAAGAACATGAACAGAAGTAATTAGACTGACACAAAACCATCACTCATAATAATAAGGTTAGGAGCTCAACACTCTTAACGTGAATGGTTTAAACCCTTCAATCCGATAAAGGTTATAAAGTTTTATTCTTCCTTCCCCCAGATAATTTTATTCAACTACTGTTAGGACACATCTCTAGCCAAGACGGGTTAAAAGAGGCTGTATCTGCTTCCTCTAACTCAACAATTCTCTACAAAGCTGAATGAAATCATCCAGTGATTTTAAGATTAAAATACAAGGTACAAATTAGTCAATGAAATGAAGGGTTAAATATACTGGAACGTTACTTAATTCGAGGACTAAATATGGCTCAAATCTAGGCAAAAAACTCACAAACACTGAGTCAAAATATACCCATATTATTAAATGAAAACTATAAATACACTCTTCTTTCACTGGTAATAGTGAAATGATTGCAAGGCATACAGCACTGTACTTGAAGCTTTAAATGACAAACTTTTTGGCTCTCCTCATGTACTCTGATGGAAATATATACAGTACTGTAGTTGAGAACTACTTGATTTTTTTTTTTTCAACACATTGTAAAACGCACCTCATCCAATTAAACGGATTAATCGGATGAGGAAACAGCAAATGAGTCATCTGAGTAAAGAAGAAAAAGGAGAGAGGAGCAAGTTATGTTTCTGGAGAGGTTTTGGTATGGTGCCAGAAAGAACAGGATGAGTTTGTAATCAAATGAATAAAACAGTGATGATGAAGACAGTGTACCAACTACTGTACTCTTGTCAATGAAGAGCCATAACACAAAATTAAAATTACTAATGTCATAACAGACCAAAAAGGGTGGCTGCCAGAGATCAAGCAGCATGGTAGGTCACCACTAAGTGACCAAGGCCAATGCATGCAAGCCTGTTGGTGCCTTTATAAACAAAACAGAATGATACAGTACTAGGTGACAACATTAGGATCACATCTCATATAGTAAACTGTACTGGCAAAAATTACTAAAGTTATATAGTACTTACTTCTCCTTCCATGATATTTCTTCATTTTTGGCAGCCTATCAGTGGCAGCAGGCTCTGAGGTGAAGCATGGGAAAGATGGTTAATTTCTTTGAGATGTTTCACCATACATGCTCCCTACGTGTCAACAAGTGGGTTGGTGGAGGGTTAGTGCCCCTCCCTGTAAAACAAATAACTCAAAGTCAAATGGCCACCCCTTACAGGATTATGGCGTCTGGCAATAGATAGATAGATAGTTTCTCCACTGTAAACACTATGACAGATAAGGAAACAATATTAGTAAAAATGAAGCACAATTTATAAGATGAGCTAATGTAGAGAGGCATCAGTTAACTTTTGCTAGTAATATTACAATACCAGTACTTTCTAGGGTCAGCAGCCACTAACCATCTTAGTGAATAATAATAAAAATAATAATGATAATAATAATAATAATAATGGCAAAAACACTTACTCTTATCTTTAAACAAGGGTAATCTCTTATTTGCAGGTTCATTCTGTAAGGGGCCTTTGATGAAAGCAGGATCTGTGAGGAAAATAAACCAGATTTTTTTTTTTACTTCAGGGTATTAGTCATCCATATAAGATTCAACAACTAAAGAGATAATGTATTAGAGATACACAGCTAATGTATGTAACCGGTATTCTTCCAAAAATAAACCTTATGATATACATTATCATGAGTAGTTTTGTTTTTGTGAAAGACAAGGAAAGGAACATGAAATCTCTTTCCTTGTCTCTTTTCCACCCTGCAAGAACAAAATCCTAGTAACAATATGGAACTGGAACTGATCATATGTTTGCTTGTCAATCTGGATACTGACCTCTGCAGCAGTGAAAGCCTGGCCGGCAGTCAGTGGATAAGCGGAGGTGGACAGAACAGCTTAAAGAAAGTGCCACACACACCCCTCCACTTGTTTTGCACTCTGACCCAACCAACTTTTGCTGCAATACACACAGGTTTATGACAGTTGTCAGTGAGAACATTTTAAACCCTTTTATAACAACACATCTCCTGGTTTCTATGTTACATTTTTTTATTGTTGCTACTTGATAATTTTCAGCTGGTTTAGAGAACACCCTAACAGTAGTAGTAGGTGTAATGAAGGTTATATCCTACTCCTCCAGTTTGAAGAAACCAATGTTTATGCTATCATCAGAAGTCAGCAACACAAACTAAATGTGAAGTCCTCTGGCTGAAAGGGTTAATCACATATGAGTCTGCTGACCCCTTGAATCCACTGGCTTATTATTTAATTATTATTACTTTCAGCAGATTGTAACTTAGGAGGGATCTATAATAGTGAGGGGGTTAATACTGGCTATATGTAACCTCTCCAGTTTGGTGTTACCTAAGAATGGTAAAATAATTTGTTTGCAGCCAAACTGAAAAATGAAGAGCCTTGGCAATCCCAATCCACCTCTACGACGGGCACGTAGTACCCGTCTAGCAACAAACTCTCATCCCTTTTCTGTCCAACTCTCTAATGCAAGAGTTAACCGTTACTCCCAGTCCTTCATTTATGCAACTGGTCAACTCTGGAACTGTCTTCCTCTGTCTGTATTCCCTACTTCCTATGATCTCCAATCTTTCAAACGCAGTGTGTCCAGGCATCTCGAAATGAATGGATCTTGAATTTGGCTCTCTTTGGTATTGTTTTTACTTTTTCTTGGAAGGAACAGTATGCGGGCCCTGGCCTTTGGTTCCTTCTTCTTTGCATAAAAAAAAAAAAAGACATATCTAGCTTACTGCCTCTTCTTCTGAGTAGTTTAGGGTGTTGGCCTGCAAATAATCTGCCTTATGTTCTCATCATATCAGAGTTGGAGTGGGAGCTTATATTAGACTAACCCAAACTTCTCTGGAAGGCACACGTTAAATGTATGACACACAGAGGTTCTGGACTAGTGGACCATCACCCAGGACTCTAGGCACATCAGAAGTGGGGACTCCCTATTATGCCAGACAATGGGAATAGAACCTGAGGCAGTGGAGCAGGAAGTGATCGACTGTCTCCTTGCACATGTGGCACCACGGATGCAACAAGTCATCAGCCAACCCCATCCAGTGATGATGTTTTCTCAGCCCTGTGTGGCCAATCCAGATACCAGTGAGGGCCATGTCCAGCAACATCAGTGGATGATGATAGCATAAACAGGCACTGGTATGATACAAATGTAACAAGGTGTATGCTGGTGACACCCACCCAGAATTCACTTTCCAAGAGGCTCTGCATACCCCTCCACAGACCTGTCAAAGCACTATTCGATCTCGGGTAAGAGGCAAGGCCATTCAAGCAGAGAGCACAGACTTCTCTATCAAATCAACAATATCATTCCCTTGCTGGTAGTGGTGAAGGGAGTCCATTGAAGAAATATGTGCCTCTTCATTTCCACAGTTTCATCTTCTCCACTGAGTTAACCCAGTTATGAGTGTGTTTACAAAGTGTGATATCAAAGTATGCATTCCTTTTGATGTGCATTAGAAATAATATACAAGAGAATATGATGGTGTAATAAGTAAAAATGCATCAAGAAGGAAATACGCAATGAAGACTCCTACGCACACCTTGAATGCAGGCCATTATATTCAGTCAGTCTCACAAGCAGTTAGATATGTGGACTGTAGCTGTCCAGTATGCTAAAATCACATAAACAATGACTGATATAAATGCAAAGCCATATACAAGATAGTTGGGGTGTAGGAAAGGCCATTCATATACTCTTTGGTATTACTCATGATTCAGAAACAAAAACTAAAAGTGATCACCAAAAACTTTCTATAACAGTAAAGGCTAATAAAAAGTTATACTCCACACAGCATCTGGTACTTTTAGGTTGTGTGCAAATTCTTGATAAACAGTATTCAGATACACAATCACACCTACACAGATGAAAAACATCAACTTCCCCATAATACACACACACATACACACACACAGAATAGTGCTATACAGGACACAGCCAGTTATGTTTTAACTTACTGTATGGAAGTACAGTACCTTGCACCTCTATAGCATGTAACAGCATACAGGTACATTTCTGTCAATGTATCTCTGTAATTGCAACAAGTATATTTCTATCAACAACAAAGTATCATTACCTACATATTCAATTAAACTTAACAAACAACATTTTTTGTGCATCTGCCAATGAAGTCAGTGGGGGTGTGAAAGATAAAAATGGTAGATTACTAGTGGGGAAGGGAGAAAAAGTAAACAGATGGAGAGAACACTTTAATGAACTGTTGAACATAGAGAATGAAAGTAATGCAAATATAAGTGGCTGGGGAATGGCAGGGAGAAGGAGGGTTGTGAGAAGAGAGGAAGAAATCACCACGATGGAAGTGGTGGAAGCAATGAAGAAAGTTAAAATGGGGAAAGCCCCAGGAATTGATGGAGTGTGTGGTGAAATGCTGAAGCATGGGGGAGAGATAGTAATAGAATGGATGTGGAAGGTGTGCAGATTGGCTTGGGAGGAGGGTAGAGTCCCGGAGGATTGGAAGTCAGGTATAATTATTCCTCTGTACAAAGGAAAAGGGGAAAAAGCAGTGTGTGGTAATCATAGGGGCATTTGCCTTCTCAGTGTAATAGGAAAAGTATATGGCAGGATACTTATTGACAGAGTTAGGGAAATTACTGAGGAATTAGTTGGAGAAGAACAAGGAGGTTTTAGGAAGGGAAGAGGTTGTGTAGACCAGATATTCATTCTTAGATCCTTAGTGGAAAAGTTTCTACAGAAGGGCAAGAAGTTGTATGCAGCCTTTATGGATCTGGAGAAAGCATATGACAGGGTGGATAGACAAGGTTTGTGGAAGGTATTAAGAATATATGGAGTGGATGGGAAGTTGTTGAAGGCAGTGAAGAGTATGTATGAGGGTGCTAAGGCTGCAGTGCATGTGGATGGCAAACTGAGTGAATCTTTCCATTTGAAGGTTGGATTGAAACAAGGATGTGTCATGTCTCCATGGTTGTTCAATCTTTACATGGATGGGGTTATAAAAGAGATACAAAGTCGGGCAGTGGATGTTGGAGCGGCCCTAGTGAGAGAGGGCAGTGTTTGGAAACTCCCTGTACTGTTGTTTGCAGATGATACTGTATTGTTGAGCGAAGACGAAGGAGAGCTGCAAGGCTTGGTAGATGAGTTTGGGAGTGTGTGTAAGAAACGGAATCTAAAGGTGAATGTAGGGAAGAGTAAAGTGATGGTCTTCGAGAGAAGTGAAGCCAGTGAATGTACAGTGAGACTGGATGGGAAGGATATGGAGAATGTGAATGAATTTAAGTACTTGGGCAGTGTGATAAGTAAGGATGGAAGTCTGGAAGGTGAAGTGCTAGAAAGGGTGCAGCAGAGAAGGAAGGTTACTGGTTCATTGAAAGCAGTGATAAGAAACAGGGAGGTGAGCATGGAAGTGAAAAAATTGTTACATGACAGTACTGTGATGCCAACTCTGACATATGGAGTGAAGCTTGGACCCTGTTGGAAGGACAGAAGTCAAGAGTGAGAGCAGTGGAAATGAGTTATTTGAGAGGAGCATGTGGAGTCACATGGAGAGACAGACTAACAAATGAGGAAGTGAAGGAGCGTTGTGGTGTGGTTGAGGACGTGATGGGAAGCGTTAGGAGAAACATGTTAAGGTGGTTTGGACATGTGGAGAGGATGGAGAGTGAAAGACTGACGAGGAGAGTGTATGTGAGTGAGGTGGAGGGGGCGAGAGGGAGGGGGAGGCCGAGGATGAGATGGAGGGATGGAGTGGAGAGGTATATGAGAGAGGGGGGTGTGAGTTGGGAGCGTGGTAGTGAAATGGAATGGGACAGAGTGACACGGAGGTGATTTGTTTGTGGCCACCCCGTCCAGGATTGAGGCGTCTGGCAATAGATGGATAGATAGTATTCTTTCAGTTTGACCGGTAGACTACTGAGTGACAAAACATTAATAAATACATGATTACTGACGATATGTTAGTAATGTTCTTATATACCTGCACAATCCCAAGAACTGAACACTCAGATAGTTGTACGATAAAGTTATTAATGAATCTGTTACTATGTCTTCCTTAGTGTTTTACTTTGCATATTACACTATAAGATTCTCCTACAGTTATATTGTTGCAATACTGACATAGCATAAGTAACATACATACATACATACATGAGGCATAATGTGCTCAACACTGCTAAAAGAGATATATATGTGTTATGAAATCAGCAGAGCCACTTAGAATACACAAATCAGCAGAGCCACATAAATACACAAATCAACAGAGCCACATAAATACACAAATCAGCAGAGCCACTTGGAATACACAAACCAGCAGAGCCACTTAGAATACACAAGGCACACACTGCTACATATGTTCAAATACCATCATGTTCTGAATACAACATGAGACTATAGTAGTTACAACCCCAGGGTCATGTGACATATAAACTCAGTGGACTGCAGGCTTAAACTGCCCTTTTACAATCCACCACTCTGCCTTGAGGAATAGGGAAGTAGCTGAGGGACATTCGTATAACCAGTGGAGCTGCCTGGTTATATTGGTGCCACCACATGAAGGCATCCCTCTCCACCACAATTCTGAATACAAACAAGCATATATAGTACAGCGGGGAAATGTACTGTAAAAAATTTGTGTCAGACTGCTGAAAACGAGTGTTACTGTTGTGTTCAGGAGACAGACAGATAGATTGATAGGCAGACAAATAAACAGATGGATAGACAGACAGATAGAAGGAGACGAATAGACTGACACAGATGACAGAGGAGATAATACTGTATTATACAGATGATAAAGATGGACAGACATGTAAAGACACACACAGACATAGAGACTGACACAGACAGACACAAAAATGTTGACAGACACTGATAAGTTGATAAACAGATACACACAAAGAGACAGACAGACACAGACAGACAGACACAGACTGGTGGACAGAGATGGACTGACAGAAATACGGTATCTCACCCCTTCTACCCCGCCTATGAGTGCAACTGTCTGCCACACACAGAGCACACAAAGTAAGATCCATGACTCCGTCATAACGGCGGTCACACAACACAACACAACTCCTTCCCTAGCAACACCTGCAGCTTGACTGTACTGGGATAAGGGAGGAATACACGTTGACAGCAGTGTGTGTGTGTGTGTGTGTGTGTGTATGTGATAGTATACAGGTGTGGCACAGTACATTACACGCTTACACAAGACAATATACACAAATATGATGAATGATAATACACTTGCTATCATCGCATATTTCACTACTCTTGTACAGGGACCTATAAAAGACAATGCAGTAGGAGATAGGTGTGTGTGTGTGTGTGTGTGTGTGTGTAATTCACCGGGTCGGCCAGGATCACGTGATGGTTGTGATCATCAGCATTTTACCCTCCCGGGAGAGAGCTGAGAGCTCATATAGTTCGATCTAAAGGCAAAGCCTTGACCTTCACACACGCAAATACCCATCCTCTTACTCAAGGAGGACAGTGACCACCCGTTTTGTCAGTGAAACTTTTCGCATCCTGAGCATGGAAGATGCTAGGCGACAGCGTTACCACTGAGACGCGAGCTGTGTGTGTGTGTGTGTGTGATCTGGAAGCAGGCGGTGTGTGGCAGTGTGTGAGGTACGACTGTGGTGTAGCGGTGTGAAGTGTTGCAATGTGTGGTGTGGAAATGGAATGAACGGATATGGCATTACTGTATGTGGAATGGGTGGTGTGGGAGATATATTAGCTACTCTTCGGTGTAAATTCTCAACAACAATAAATTATCCACAAAGGCCTATAGTGATACGCCCTTGACATCTGACCGTCACATAAGAAAAAAAAAAATCACCTGCAAACGACACACATAATCATTTTCAATCACCATCAATCATAGTTAGTGGGTGATCGAACCATTTACTGCTAGAGACGAACTCAAGTCTTCAATGACATGATTTCAAGTATTCAATTCAGGCTACCACAGCATTATTTTACTCGGCTGGGGGAAATCCTTATTAGTGAAAAGGGTTAAGAGCTCACAGAAATTAGAGAAGACGCATGTGCACTTACTAACAGACACAAGGGTAAAGAAAGTTAATGTCATCATAGGCAATTCTAGATATTTCAAACACGAGAATGCTCTGCTTGACTGACACCCATACATTCATCTAGGTATTTGAAGACAGATGCGCAAAGCCACCGCGCAGTGGAGAGAGAAGCCGTATTTTTCAGTCATGGCACCAACCCTACCACTATCGTTCACATGGGTCACAGCGCCTGGCCATGGGGGGTATTGGGAGCACTCTGCCAAACTCCACACACCAACACCTGGTACACAAACATAGGTATCATTTGCATTCAGCAGGTGTGATGTCCCTTGTACAAAATATCTCCCTGAGACATGCCAAACCACACCTGTGCGTCATCTAACACAGGAGAAGCGTTACGGCGCGAGGAGAATATGAAAACAATATACTGGGGATAATTAACTGTCTATCTATCTATAGCCACACGCCTCAACCCCGTGCGGGGTGGTCACAAACAAATCGTCTCCATGTCGCCATCCTCTTACCACCTGGCTGGCCTCCCTCCACCTCACATCCCCCTGATTTCTCTCCACTCCCCTCCATTTCATCTCCGGACTGCCCCCACTTCTCTCCACCTTAATCACATTCACTTCTAGTCATTCTCTCATTTTCCATCCTCTCCACATGGCTAATCCACCTCAAGTGTATTTTAGGAGAGTACGATTCTTTTTATTATAAGTTTTAAATTCTATACCGTGCTTACTCTAACCTGACAAAGATCCCTATCCCCTTCAGCTTGGTTGATGTGGCAGAATGTTGTCAGACTGGAGGCTGAGTTCGACTAGTAACCAAGGAGACTCATCCCTACCTCATAATTAGAGCTCATCGAATTTTACGCAGCCACGACTGAGTATTCAAGATGGCAGTGGCCCACTTCCATCCGATGAAACCAAATCGACTATAAGACAACTACACGTACAGTATATATTTCGCCAACAAACATTATTAATAAAAGTAATAGCTCTCAGCTCCCTTCCGGGAGGGTAAAAGCTGACGATCACGACCATCAAGTGATCCTGACCGATCCGGCAAATCACACACACAAAACCTTGGTGCAGTATTCTCTTGTTTGTTTGTGATGCAATGTCCCCACTGAAATGCGCACACACGAGAGAGAGAGAGAGAGAGAGAGAGAGAGAGAGAGAGAGAGAGAGAGAGAGAGAGAGAGAGAGAGAGAGAGAGAGAGAGAGAGAGAGAGAGAGAGAGAGAGAGAGAGAGAGAGAGAGAAATCTAGCCTGACAATGAAAATGCGATTCCCAGTTGCTGTATTGAGAGTACAAGAGGAAGGTGGTGGAGAGCGATAATTCGTCGCTCATAACACTTGCTGCAGTTTCATGAGGGGTCTAGGGGTTCGTACTCTCTTTAATGCGTCTTCCTAAGCGATTTTCTTTATTACACCTTGCCGTCCTCTTCTGTGTTGCTTGAGTCATTGTAATATCACCATACTCTGCATATATAATGTATAAAACGGTATTAGTCAGCCGTATCCAAAAATAAATCGGTAAGGAGGAGGTGTCAGGGAACCTCCTTACACTGAGAATTTTCGTTGCCAAAGGAGTCAGCAGATTCTCATTCCTCTTAGGTGTTAACCCTCTCACGCCACCCACTACGTCGTACCACCCTCACACACACCACACCATACAATACACCCTATCACCCTCTCGCACACTACATCACACTGAATCAGCCCTCACATCGCACAACACAATACATCATAATTCCCTCTTACACACACATCACACAGAACCTCCCTCGTCACACCACATCACACAACACAATGCACCATACCACCTTCTCACACCAGACCATACCACCTCCTCACACACACACACACACCGCTTCGCACAAAATCAGTATCCCACACCACACTACACTAAGGGCATTAACTGAGAGACTCCGATGCTTCAGTCGCTTTTGTACTTGTTCCCTGTAAATCAATGTCTGGTGACTCTTGGTGACAAAACTAATGAACTAAATAAATAAATAAATACAAGGCATAGTGGGAGTCTCGATAATTCTTAGTGCCAACCGTACATGCATACGCTGATCCTGACACCGTATTTTCACACACTCTCACTGTTTCCTCCCTTGCTGGCACACCTGTTATCCATTCTTATCTTCTGTTTTGCATATGATAACTATGACGCGTATGATGTATCCGCAGGGAGTCGAGTTCTCTGACCCCATCACACATAAAGTTGGTGTCCTCTATGTCTGGTGTGTCTGTCTGTATGGGGAGGAGGTCTATGGTCCCTAACACAAATCTGCAGCCTCATGTCTAGTGTAGAGTTTGTATACATGATATGGACACGTGGGGTACAGTTCAATGACCACTTCACACATAGAGCTGCAGCCCTCTGACTACTCTATTGATCTGTATACGAGTAATATACACGAAGAAGAGTTCCATGACTCCCTCGTACATAAAGCTGAAGCACTCTATCAAGTGTAGTCTGTATACGTTTGATATAGATAGACACGTGGATCTATGGCATCCTCACACACAAAACTGCAGCTCTCTGTCTACTGTCTAAGTCTGTGCTGTACAGGTTATATATATATATATATATATATATATATATATATAGCATAGGTTAGAGTTCTGTCACCGCTGAAGCCCCCTGTCTGGCATGAGGCAGAGTTCTGAAAGCATGTGCCCTCGTCTATTCTGCATTATAACATTTCGTACACACCTTCCTTAGATACTTATGACACCTTAGTACGCTCGCGTATGAAAATGGTGGAAACTTATCTAAAAAAAAATAAAACGGATACAAGTAGCATTACAGTATAGTACGATGCAGTATGAAAAATTATTCGCTGAGAAAGAGGTGGTACGAAACAGCCCGATTCGCAAAACCACGGGGTGCATTCTTGGAAGAGAAGGAAAGGAAGAAAGAAAATTACACAGGAATGTTGTAAAATGGGTAAGAGCACCGGCCTGTACTGATCTACTACTCTCTGAACCTTTATACGCCTAAGTGTACCGAAGTGTAGTGACCGTATACATCTCATTCATCAGCCAATACTAGCAACCCTCAGTGGGACCCCTCCCCCCAACATCATTACCCCCCCTGCTGACTGGGTGAGGTTGAGACGAGGGGTGACACTCATCCCAAATACGCTAATGCAACTCAGTCAAGACGAGTGGGGAGCTTTGAAAAAACAACAAACACGAAAAAGAAAATATAGAACAAAAAGCACCTCAACAGACACTGCAAGTAGAGTCACTGGCTACATCGGAAAAGCTGGGCCAAACACTAAAGAGGAAGAACGGTCGTGAGTTGTTCCGGGCGGGAGGTAGTAACACTGACAAGATTTTCCTTTCTCTCATAAGGATTACTGTTTAGCTGAAGTGAAAAGGTGAAGCGCCACTGGAAAGGCTAAGCTTCTGCATATTATCACATGGCATCACATAAGAAAAACTAAGCTGCTTGCAACAGAAGAGTTGGACTGTACATGCAAACCAACCTCATCCCATAACCTGTGCAAGGAGGTGAGTGAAAGACATTCTCAGTCCTCTCAGCCTGCCTGTTGCTTTTTGCGACACATTTGTGATACATGAGTACTGCAATCTTCCTCCAGTATCCCAGGGGTATTGCACTTCTTACACAATTAGTTGAAGTAGTGCTGCCAGCTTTTTCCTTAGCTTATTCCAAACTGAGTGACGAGTCTAATGGTTGCCTGTAACCCAGGATATCATTTACAACACTGGATGGTAACCATATAACTAAACAACGGGGTGATGCGGTGCCTACTATGGTGCCCCTGTTAACTGGGTGGAGAGATGTAAATGAGGCTTTCATCCAAGAACCAAGCCTCCACACTTTTTCCCATACCTCGCCACAGAGGGGCACTGTCCACTGCAGGGAAACATTAGTTCACTGAACGGGAGGGCCCTGCAGGGGCAATGCTTTCTTCTGGTTGATAGGTCTGCTCATCCAGATGGACAGAGCTTGACTTACCACTACTATTAATGTACCACTATTGGTACTGTACTACTACAACTGCTGCACTACTACTACTACTGTACTATTACAACTACTGCACTACTACTACTGTGCTACTGCTACACCAACTGAAACTAGACTGTCATTTAGAGTACCGTAGCTAAATATTATGCTATGTAAAAAAAAAAAGCCATCATATTTATTTTTCATGATAGCCTACATTGTCAAATGCATCTTTAACATATACCAAAAATAATACCAGTGACACATGCAGGCTGTGTTCTAATTATTGTGAATTCATCCATTCAGGATCATCATTCTTACTTTTTTTCGTTTTTCAATTTAACAAAGACTGGGAGGGGATGATCCAGAAACCAGAAAAGTGCAAAAGCTGGAGAATTATGAACATCATGCCTCGTGAAATGAGTCAAAGCCCCAGAATCCTTGTAAAGAAAATTTGATATTTCATACTCAGTTCATCCAGAGGTGCTTGAAGTTAAGATATTGTAAACTCTGCACTCACACAAACACATGTACTTTTTATGATGTCTTAACTTTTATGTTATTATACTCTAGTTAACTGTCAGATTTTTATGTATCTGCCATACTTTGTCTCGGGTGCCAGTAGGAGTTGCAGTGTTGATGACATTTTTGCCACTACTGTTTGTCACTTATTTATTTATAATTTTCATTTATTTATCCATCATTTTACTTTTGTCATGACCTCTTTCAGGCACTAATGAACCTGTGCAGCGCCATGAATGACGAGCAAAGTGTGGTGCTTCAAGTCTCAAGAACAGGTTCTACGCCCCACATTCACTCACACAAAGCAGAAGGTAAGATTATAAATACATAAATACGTATATGAAGTGTTCTTAGATGGTATGATCTTTATGCAGAGATGTAGATGGGATGATGAAAAGGATACTGGCACTGATACTGGAGGATGGCATGGGTAGCTAAGAATAATGGATGAACACAGTCAATAATTGTATAAGAAAAAAAGGTAAGAAAGCTGATGAGGCTAGGGATCTGACAAGAATCCAAATGTTTGGATGAGTTATGTTTGGAGGTGCGCAGAAGGGTTTCACACCTCTTTTGGCTTTGGAATGTACTGTACAATTAGAAGCATAAGTAAAAAAATTTTCCTGACAGTTTTGGCTGAAGGGTTTGCTGGATGCATGAGTGACTTCTTTGCTATCTTGATTTTACATTTGTAGTCTGGTCACACTCAAATGGGTGCTGTCCAGCATGGGCCAACAGGCTTTCTGCAGTATTCCGCTTCTTATGTTCTCATGGATATGGAGTGGCTGCATTTGACACAGTTTGTATGTGTCATTTAGGAAACCCTGACAAGGTGAGAACATGTAAGCATGCAAAAGGATATACCACAGCACCTTAAATGTCCACTACCATGTAAGGTCCAGATAATTATATTCAACTAAGTGGAGGTTTCTTGTAGTTAATGCTGCTGTTTTGGGAGCCAGTGAATTAACCACAGGTATTTCTCTGCCTTTAGTAATGGTGTGAAGTGTGTGTGGCCTAAGCATCCTGGATCCTGGTGTCAGTTATGGAAGGGTGTCTGAGCCACCTCCACACCACCACATGCCATCTCAGACAAGAGGCTGAATATCTAAGGGGGAATGCTGAAGGAAAAAGTTAAAGTGCCTTTAATATGGCAACTTTCATGTTTTCACACTGTTACCTGCAGCAGTTTTTATTCAACTGCGAAAGGATCTGTACTAGTGAATGGGTTAATGAGACTGTATTTAACCCCTCCAGTTTGAAAAGTTTCCCCTACATAGAATAAAAGCCTAACAGTAGCAAGAACATTAGGAATGAAGTGGATAATTAGGATGATGATGATGAACATTCATCTTCATAGTTTTCCAGAATGTCAACACTGAAATGAAACTAGTTTGAGGGGAAATATTTTGCTTCATCCCAAGAGAACAATATGACACATTAGTTTATATTAGGTGTCTGCAGCACTGCAATCATTTACTTGTTTTTGACCCTGATAATGCAGTTGTCCTTTTTTCTTTCTATTTCAGAACCAGTAAAACAACAGAAGCCCAGAAATTAGAATCATCTGTTAATAGCTTAAGAACCTTACAAGAGAGTATATGAAGAAGAGGAATGAAATAATGTTTCTGAAGAATGAAACGAGCAAGTTCAGTCGTGTTCAGAAAATCTCATCAGGTTCTTCACATCGTCATTTGACCCTCTTTCAGTTTCACCATGTTTGCTCTTAATTCTCTTGTATTGTCAGGAATCTTTTAGGTAACAGCACAAGTGGAGGTGCACTATCTTGTGAACCCTTCTGACCCATTCAGCTATACATGGGAAAAATACATAAAACAAAATATGATGCTGCTGTAAGGTTCTTTGCGTCTCTGTTTGCAATACTCAGTTAGATACCGTACTCACTCCATATTTTCCTTCTCATCTTTGAGCATCATCTTTGTGAACATCATCTCATTGTTCTCTCATGGTGTTATTCATGTGTCCACTTACTTCTAGACCCCTTACTGATTACTGATTTCATTACACTTATTTTGAGCTCTCTTTTGTGTTCTGTAATAATTATAATAATCATTTTTAAAACATACATTTATTAATTTGAAAATATGGCTGCTGAAATTGATGCAATCATGAATGTGATAAAGAGGGAAGAGGAGGAAGAGGAGGATGAGGTTACAATTGAATGCATTGATTATGGAGATGTAATTGTCCATCATACAACCTCAGTGGTAGCTTCACTAACAGACACTGACTCCAAAGTAAGGCAGTGTCCTGAATGTGGCAAAAAATTCACAAGCTTACTCCAGGTTGCTCAGCACAGACTTATCCATCCTGGGAACACAAAACAGGATACAGAACCTATACTGAAGAAAGACTACAAAATCACACCTGACAGCAGTGCACAGCTGAAAAATGAAGAATCACAGAAATACGAGTGTGGTCACTGTGGGAAGTTGTTCAGACATTGTGCAAACTTAAAAATCCACTCAGTAGTGCACTCAAATGAAAGGCGGCATCAGTGTGACGAGTGTGGCCAAATGTTCAAACGGAGAACTCACTTGAACAGCCACAGGTTTGTGCACACCACTCAGAGTAAGTTTGAGTGTGGGGAGTGTGGGAGGTGGTTTAAGCATCGCAACAATTTTCTCAGACATCGTGAGATCCACACAGATGTCATGAGATTCCAGTGTGAGGTCTGTGGGAAAATGGTTCGCCAAAAGAGCCAGTTGGACAGCCATGTGGCCAGTATGCACTCTGGCAAGCTTAAGGAAACTTTCAAGTGCAAGTCGTGTGGTCGAATTTACAAGCACCACCACATGTTTTTGAAGCACCAGTGTGGTAAGGTAACAGATGCTAGTGCAAAGTTCCATGCATGCAAGAAATGTGGACATGTGTTCAAACATAGGTCAGGTTTAGAATCACATTACTGCAGTGGTGAGAATACAAGTGAGGAACAAACTTTCAGTTGCAAAGAGTGTGGGAAAACTTTCACACAACTCCATTATATGCAAAAACACCTTCGAACACATATGCTGCATAAGTTCTTTGAATGCAATAAATGTGGAACCTTGATAAGTAAGGACTCTGAACCAATTAACCATGTCTGCACAGAAACAGACAGTATTTTGTATGAATGCAGTCTCTGTGGGAAAACATTTGAATCTGAAAGCAGTTTGAGCAAGCACAAACCTTTTCACACAAACAGTACAAAACTCAAATGTGAGGAATGTGACAAGTTATTTACCTATGCAAAAAATTTCCATAAACATAAGTGTCCGAACACAGTGGAGGCAGTTTATAGTTGTGGTGGTTGTGGTAAAGAATTTAAAAGTGAGTACAGTTTAAACATTCATGCCTGCACACCTGGTGAAAAACCATTTGAGTGTCGGCAGTGTGGGAAGCTGTTTAAGTTAGAAAGTAGCTTAAGAAAACACCATATTCTTCACACAGGGGAGAAGAAGCACAGATGCCCGATATGTGGTAAAGGTTTTGCTCTCCGTGCATACTTAACTGAGCATTCCCGCACACACATCACAACCAAAACTCACAAGTGCCTTGAATGTGGTAAATCATTCAAGTATGCCAAATGCTTGAAGGTTCATCAAATGATTCACTCAGGTGAAAAGAATTTTGAGTGTCTGGAATGTGGGAAAAAGTTTCGAAGAAAGGCTCATCTTGCCTACCACCAAGCCAACATGCACTCTGGAGTAAAGAAACTACAGTGTTTAGACTGTGGAAAGACATTTGCCCACGAAAGTAATTTTCTTAGGCATAAGCGGACACACTGTGAAGACGGAAGTTTGGCTGTGATTGTTGTTACTGATGGATTTTTAGAAACAGACTTGAAACCAGAAATTATAGATGTGCAACTTTAGGAAATAATACCTCATGAATTTTGCTTGGCCACTTGCATGGAAAGCTTGCAGCAGTAGATATGATTGGTAACTGGAAAGGTGTAGCTATTTTTAGTATATATGCAGTCACACAAATTTAGTATGATAACTATTAGTTTGTATACTTGTGTGTGCACATACCAATACTCTACTTGCCCTGAGTGTAGATACTACTGCTTATGTACTACAATTATCAAAAGTTCAATAACACTTTCCTGCTAGCTGTGGCAGTGGAAGGTATTACATGAAACATTTTTATGTGATGGCATTATGAAGCATACAACAAAAAAGTATGAGAAGGAAGGATACTCAATGATGTTTGGCCACAGTTTGGGAAAGGAATGCATATTATGGAAGGCAGGAAACAATGGTGGCAGGGGATTGTTGGTGAAATTTTGCTTGTGATGGTGCACTCAAGAGTACTGCTCCCAACCAAGTGCCTCTGAAACTGAGACTATAATCTTGTTACCTTTTTTTTTCTAGATGACAGCAGGAATTAATAAAAGAAAAAAAAAGTGGAGAGAGAGAGAGAAATGGGACATCACTCTTGAATTGTTACCTAGCAATGAGACCCACTTGGTGTGGTGATTAATTCCTTTGGTCTAATTATGTGTAGTACTTCTTATTTAATGTGGCTCTTGTCAGATAATAACTGGTATAGCCAAATCTTTTTAGGACAGTCTTCCCAGACTGGAAGGGTTAGATATCGCCTTGATACAGCCTGTCATTACCGAGGGGCTCTCCTGTACCTAGTAAACTCATCTGGCAGCAGGAAGAATAAAATAAAAATTGCATCCTCAGGCTGGAGGGGTTAACTTATGCAACTCCAGGTGTTGATGTTTGTGGTTATGAGCTCTCCTGTTACCAATTACAAACAATGGAAAAAAAAGTAAAAAAAAAAAAAAAAAAAAAAAAGGAATTAATCATAGGCTCAGGACTATGGTAATCTAACTTTGTACCAATATACCTTGCAAGGGGTAAGGGATTTTAAAAAATAATAATAATAATAATAATAATCATTGCCCTAAGTGGCTGTTATTCAGAAGTCCGGCTACTCATGACCTGTACAGAGAAACAGTCATCAAGCCATATTTTGTAAAAATATGTTGAACTCTGCAAATATTTCTCTTATTTTGTCTACTGTACTGTATGTCACAAAACAAACTGCATATATGTTATACTTTTTATACTGTTTGTTTTTAAACCTTTCAGTGTCAGAATTTCTCTCACGCTTACTAAACTGTCAATGGTAGCCTGGGCAAAACACCAAAGTATGTTCACAGCAGTGGAGTGAACTGAGACAGTTTTGAAATCTTTAGACTGGTGAAATTTTCAGCCAAGCTAATTTGTCTGGTGTTAACTTAGATGCAACCATAGCAATGAAAAGGGTCAACCAAGCACTTAACTCTTATCAATACCCTCCACTCTCTATTACCTGTCTCAAAGGGTGTATAGAGTTAAGGACCCATTTTTTTTTCTAATTAGGAAGCTTCCTTAAACCTATTCCTGAATGGATAACTGCACATACCACACCTCATTATTCTTCTGTTTGTTGCTTACTGCCTTCCAATATAAAAATGGTTTACAAAATCAACATATAAGTGAATATTAACATCTATCTATCTATTTATAGCCAGATGCCACAATCTTGAATGTGGTGGCAATTTGTCTTTGAGCTACTGTAGTTGTTTTATGGGGAGGGACACTAGCTCTCCGCCAACCCACTTGCTGACACGTAGGGAACACATATGGATTGGCTATATGGTTACCACAGCCTTGTAAATGGTTTTCCTGGTGCAGACCACAACCTCCGAAAACACTGCAACCAGTACCATGATCTCCCACAACACTGCAACCAATACCATGGCCTCCCAAATGTTGCAACCAGTACCATGACCTCCCACAACACTGCAACCAATACCATGACTTTCCACAACATTGTAACCAAGACCATGGCCTCCCAAACATTGCAACCAAAACCATGGCCTCCCAAACATTGCAACCAAAACCATGGCCTCCCACAACATTGCAACCAAGGCCATGAGCTCCCACAACATTGGAACCAGGGCTCTCTCGATCTCTAATGGCTCATTCTCAGCTAAAAATAAAATTGCTCGACTTTTGCTGGAGTCAAATAGTACACTTGTCCTGTTCATGAGTGTTCTGGACCCAGAAGTCCATACTGACTCTCAGATGAATAAAATCTAATAACGTTAATCTAGATGGAGTACAGCACCAGAACTACCAATCATTTACTGGTAAAAAGAAAAAGCTGAAATAAAACACTGAATTTATTCCAACCATGAGCTACGAAAGAAAACGAAAGCCAGACAAAGAAAAACGAAAGAACAGTACAGCCTACTACAAAAATGTCCGTCAATGCACATTACGATTGTATGGTGTGTTGTACTGATGTGATCTGTATCTTTAGTGCTGGTGAGGGATGCCTTCACTTGGTGGCACTGGTATAGCCTCCTTCAACTCCCTCCTTATCTCTAGCAAGGATGGTGATGTAAAGCAGGAGATAAATTCAGCCATTAATTTACTGGGTTCACGTCCACATGAACCTGGGTCCACATCATCATCATCATCATCATCACCATCATTACATCATCATCAACAACACAACATTTGATAATCATTCTTATTTATGGATATTATACAAACCAAACAAGACTAACAAATTCGTGAAAGCTAATTAGTTGTTAATTCTTTTACCAAGTCAACGTAGGATAATTGCAAGGTTGGGACTCAAGTATGTAAGTGACAAGGTTTGGTGATAGGAAGGAAGGAAGGAAGAAAGGGACAGGGAAGGAAGGGTGGAAGGAGGGAGGGAAGGATAAGAATGTGGGAAGGAAACAAGAATGAGAGAGACAGACAGACAATTTAGGTAGGAAGGTAGGTAGGAGGAAAGGTGGTTGGAATGGGCAATGAGGTGGGTGAGGTAATCTGGTTACAGGCCCAACAAGGCTTTTGTTCTGCTCTACACCACCAGGTTTTATAATGTCTACCCTTCTCTCTCTCTCTCTCTCTCTCTCTCTGCCTTTCTTTCTCCCTCCACTCCAGCTCCTACTTAACATGTCCTCCTTCCTTTCCCCTCTCCTTCCTTTCTTCCTCCACCTTCATCTCGCTTCCTTCCCTCCCTCCTTTTCTTCTTTTTATTTCCTTCACCACTTACTTCTCTCTTCCTACTTTACGTCATCCTTTTCCTTTTGCTCATTTACTACTTCATCAGCACCCACCTTCTTCCTTCTTACCCTTCATGAACACTTCCTCTTTTCCTTCCTCTCTTTTATCCCTCAACACTCATCTATCTCTTTTCCATTATCTTGGCATCTTCCTTTTATGCTCTCCTTCACAAATCCCCCTCTTTCTTCCCTTCATTATCACTTCTTTTCATCTCCCTCTCTCCTAGCTCCGCCTCTCTCTACTTCTGTCTTACTATCATCTTTCTCCTCTTCTCATTCCCTAATTCATCACCATCATCCATCTTCCCTTTATCTTCCCACCTTCATCACTTCCTCCTTTCCTGTCCTTCGCTTCTTCGTCACTGTTTCTCTTTCTACTTTCCTCCTCCCTCTTCTTTTCCTCCTCCATTCCTTTTTCCTTTTTCTTGCTCTCACCTATAATTCTTCGTTTCATCCTTCAATATTCCTTTTTTCTTCCCATCCTCCTTACCCCCCCCTTTTTTTCTCTCTCTCTCTCTTCTGACTCAGACCCTTCCTTTCTCATCTATCTTCAAGACAGGGTTACTAAGCGAGCCCTCCAAGACCGAAAGACTTTCCCTGGGATTTTTTTGTTTTCTCTCTCTGGCTCGCTTTTTTTTTTTTTTTAATCTTTTTCTTTTACACGTCGGTTATATCTTAGCAGCATTAGCATTTTTTCCCAACAGATAACCTCGTCCTGAGCCAACAGCCCTCCTGTTATCTATACTTCATAATGTACTCCTATGTCCAAAGTAATAAAAAGGCGTGGTCTCCAAACTAAATCGGTTAAGGTAGGGTACTACGAAGTCTCCCATGCCGATTACAAAACGGTTCTGTATCACGCGAAATACAGGACACTTACATCATATCAACACCACCACCACCACCACCACTATTACTATTAATACTACCAATAATAATAATAATAATAATAATAATATGATGATGATGATGATATGCTGAATAACATCACGTCGTGGCCCATAAAAGGTCACTGCCCCCTCTACCTGACACTAAGCGAACCCTAGGCTCTGACGTCATCTATATTAATGTGAGAGGGATACGCATACACTGAATTGTTTTCCTTATTAAGTGCCCTGGGGTGTGTACAAGATGAAATCATAAAGTCTAAGTATATCTGATGGTAAGGAAGTGGTTTTGTGCATGATGACTAAACTGCATGAACTTATTGAGAGAGAGAGAGAGAGAGAGAGAGAGAGAGAGAGAGAGACAGAGAGAGAGAGAGAGAGATTAAGTGTTATCTGAGGCAGGGTAACCAAAGAAAACAAGGAAGTCATNAAGTGGAAAGGATGGCTAGGGAAGGAGAAGGGGAAGGAGGAGGAGAGGGGAGGAAGAGAGAGAGAGAGAGAGAGAGAGAGAGATTAAGTGTTATGTGAGGCAGGGTAACCAAAGAAAACAAGGAAGTCATTAAGGTTTGGCAAGTACGTCTGTATGTCTCGGTCTACACTCTTACCAGACGATTTTACTCAGCTTGGGAGGGATGTGTAGTTGTGAGGGGGTTACTAAGTGCTAAATGTCTCTCCAAAGCTGAATAAAACCGTCTGGAGGCAGCAAAAGTAATATCAAGGAGACTCCCCCCTACTCTCTCCCTCCCTCCGCCTTTCCTTCGTTCCCTCTCCCACCTCCTCTTTCATTTCCTCCTTCCCATGTTACCTTCCTTTTTCACTCCCTTCCACCGTCCTCGCTTCCTTCAACTTTCCTTTCCTTCTTCCTCCTCTCCTTTCCTTTCACGATTCCTTTCTTTTCTTCCTGCTCTCTTTCTCACCTTTCTTTGCTGTCTTTTTTTCTTTCCTTGTTCCCACCCTCCTTCCCCCCTTCTCGCATTCCATGTTCTTTCCTTTCTTGCTCCTCATGTTTTTCTTTCTTCTCTTCCTCCTTTCTCCCCTCTATTTCCTCCCTCTCTCTATCCCTTTTTCCTTTTCTCCCACCTTTTTCCCACTTTCTCTCCCACCATTTTCGTTCCCTTCACCCTACTTTCATCTTTTCATCCCCTCTTTCCTTTCCTCTCTCTCCCCTCCTTCCTTTTCCCTACGCGTCTCTATTTCCTCTTCCTTCTCCCTTCCCATACCTCTTTCCCCTCCCTCCCTCCCTCCTACTCCCCTCACTACCACCTCTCTCCCTGTCCCCTTCACTCTCTCCTCTCCTCCCTCCCTCCCTCCCTTCCCAAAGCGGATAATCTTAGGCTTTTCCACACCTGGCCTATTCCCTACGATAAAACTCCCCACTTTTCCTCCATCCCATCTTCAAGGACCCAGGTGGTACGGTGCTGGGGGGGGGGGAGGGTAAAGGCCATGCTGTTGCGGTTCGAATCTAAAATGGGTGACATGGAAGTATTCGTAGCATCCCTTCCTTTGCGATTCATTCTGCAAGTCACATCTCAACAACCTCCTGTATTACTGATGCAAGTTATGTCCGTAATGAAACAAAATACAGGTAACACAAGGAAATACAGGTAACACAAGGAAATACAGGTAACATACAAGGAAATACAAGTAACATACAAGGAAACGTGCTAAGAATCCTCCAATGCCACTTCCGGAATGGCCCATAACCCCTTCAGCCCGAGAACGTCTTTAATTTCACTCCTCCAACGTCCACCGATTATTATTTTTTATTTTTCATTTTTTTTTTATTTGATGCTGGAGACGAACGCCTTCACGTGGTGGCACCTGGCGGCCCCCCTACCTGGCTAAACAAACGACCCTCAACTACTACTTCCTTTATACCCCGGAAGGAGAAGTGCAATTTCAGCCTGCAGTCTACTGGGTTCACGTCCATAAGCGCCTGAGAATACAGCTACAACTACTACTACTGGGTATACAGCTTCGGTCTTTCACAACCCATCCCCCCATCTCTCTCTCTCTCTCTCTCTCTCTCTCTCGCCAATAATGCCAGGTAAGATACACAGCCTCTATAACTCACCGATACCGGCCTTGTGTGTGTGTGTGTGTGTGTGTGTGTGTGTGTGTGTGTGTGTGTGTGTGTGTGTGTGTGTGTGTGTGTGTGTGTGTGTGTGTGTGTGTGTGTGTGTGTGTGTGTGTGTGTGTGTAAAGCCAAAGGAATTATACATAAGTCCCTTCTATTTTGATCTGAAGGACATGAAGTGACCTGGAAAAAGTAGGAGGAGGGAGGTGAAGAGAAGAGGGAGGAGGAGAGGAAAGGAGAGAATGAAAAGGCGAAGGAAAAGAGGAGGGAGAAGGAAAGGAGAGGACAGAAGGAAAATGTGAAGGGAAGGAGGAGGGAGAGGGACAGTGATGAATAAAAGAAGGTGAAGGAAAGGAAGGATGAAGCGAGAGTGAGAGTGGAAGGAAGAGGAGAGACGGAAGAGGACAGACCGAAGGAGGGAAGCTTGTAAGAGGAAGTCTGGGAGGCTGGAGTGGGAAGGAGGGGCAGAGAGGCAGGTAGGAAGGAGGAAGGAATGAAGGAGGGGGAGAGAGAGAGAATGGAAAAAGAGAGGGAGAAGGGCGGGAGAAGAGAGGAAAGGGTGAAGTAAGAGGAATGCGAGAGGAAGGAGGGAGGAGATACCGTGGAAGAATGAGGGAGGGAGGGAAGGAAAGAGAAATGGAGGTGGGAGGGAAGGGGAGAAGGAAAGGAAAGTAAGGAAGATAGGAAGGGGAGAGAGAAGAGAAAGGGGGGGGGGGTGAAGAGACAGAAGAAAAAAGAAGGGGGAAGAAAAAAGGTTGGAAAAAAGGAGAGGGAAGAGAAAACGGGAATGAGAAAAAAAGGGGGGGGGACAGTAGGAAGAAAACAGACGATGAAAGAATGGCTACAGAAGGGGCTACAGGGCTAATGGAAAGGAAGTGTGATGGAGGGGGAAAGGGAAGAGAGGAAAGGGGAAAAGGACGGATGAGGGAGAGGAAAAGAGGTAGAGTCAGGGGCATGGAGGAGAAAGGAGGAAGGAAAGAGGGAGAGAAAGGGAAGGGAAGGGAAGGAGGGAAGAAGGGAGGGAAAATGAGAGAGGTGATGAAGGGAAGAGAGGAGAGGAGAGGAGGGAAAAGGAAAAGGGGAAAAAGGGATGTCAAGGAGGGAGGAAAGGGTGAGAAGGAAGGGAGGGTGGCTGGAAATGACTAATGACAATCTTGTCTGTTACGGGAGGAAAAATGGAAGGGGCAGGAGTAGGACAAGTGAAGGGAGGAAGGAAGGAAGGAAAGAAGAAAGGAAGGAAGGAAAGGAGGAAGATGAAACGAGGACGAGGGAGATAGGAGGAGGAGAAGGCTGTTTTCTTACACCTTCCCTTACACTTACACCCATCATCAATACACCTCTCTACCGATACGTCCATACTTCGAGCACCAACACCTCGATCGGGGGAAAGGAAGAAAAGGATCTCACTGTCTCTCTCTCCCTCCCTCTCTCTCTCACTCTTCTCAGCTGCGTAGGCTGTCAAAGCAAACCCCCTCTCACTCTCATTTAATTGCCGCTCCTCACATACAAGAGGGAGGGGTAGACAGATAGAAGGATGGATAGATAGACAGATAGATACAGAGATAGACAGACAGATAGATAGACAGAGAAAGACAGACAAAGATAGCGTCAAATACAGACAGATAGA
>JAGKTI010000888.1:0-61593 GCA_018397915.1 Birgus latro
GTCCCCAGTACATACTAGATCATATCTGGGGTAGGGAATAGTTAATTAGTCGTTAGGAAAGGTGAGATTTACGAGGGAAAGCGAGTCACGGAGCCGCACCTTTGAACCGGCAGGACACGCCCCCCACGCCCGCCTATATATACCGGAAAGCCGGCACAAACTCCACTCGCCGTTGAGTCGAGGAGAGGTTTGGACGGTACGTGGCCTGGTCTACACACACTCTATTACATACTACTACCCTTGTGAATCATCCCTCCCTAGCCCACCGAAGTGATTGTTTTAGTGTGTCCTGGTGATTGTTGTAGATGTGATGGTGGTGGTGTCGTGTGAGAGAGAGGCACTGTGCTCAAATCGTGTTTAAAAATTACGTGAGCCGGCTGATCAGTGCACCGGCGGGCATTGTGGAACTGCATAGAATTCTGACCAAATTACGTTAACTGAAGTGCTCAGGGGAGTACTGTGAAATCAGATTTATAAGTTTTTTGAGGTTTGACACAAAAATTCTTCACTTAACAAAACAGTAGCTTCGATTACTGTAATTATTTTGTACGTGGAATTGAAGTAACATTAATTTTGAAGGTGAGCGGACCTTTTGCTTGGAAAAGTTTTGGAAAGTAGTTAATTGCCGGTATTTCTAAGCAAAATTAAAATGTGGACAACTGTTTGACGTTCACTTTATGTACCAAGCAAACTTAATGTGAACCAGTCATTTCCAAATATTACCCCAGTGCCACGCCCTCATCACATCACACCAGTGTCACCATAAAATTAAATTGTGGGAATGTATCGCCCCGGCCAGCCCTGGGAAATGTGGCCTACTTCAGGGTGGGGAGAGGGAGGGGACGTAGGCCTAACCCCCAGTTAGGCCTACGTCACATCTAGTCCTGACATGACATTGTATTTAGACCTAACGCAGCCTACCAAACCCCATCTTAGGGTGGGTTGAGATGAGATTTATGTCTTTAGGTAACTGTACGCATTTAATATTTAATGTTTTGTACTAGTGAAAAAAGGTAAAATTCTCGTTTCATCCCCTAACAGAATTAGATTTTGAACCTTTTTTTTCGGTATTTTAGACAATTCCAAGACACTTTTCTTCTACGGAATTTTTCTCGCAAATTATTTTTACTCGTGAAGATAACTTAATCTAACGTAACCAATCCTTGAGGTGTAAAAAAAAAATAATTTGCGACGAAAAATGTCACAATGAAAGTGTCTTAGAAATTCTACCTCGTCATTCTGTTAGGGGCTGAAACGATAATAAACCCCCCAAAATATACCTTTAAGACGTCAGTAATTAAGTGGAGGTAAGTGGTATGCTAGGTGTTAATACTGCATGTAATTTGCCAAGTTGTAAATTTGACTAAACTGAGCTCATTTAGTGAAAGTGGTTTTAGTCGGCTGCAACCGGTTTTAGTTATTGATGGCGATGGGTTAGGCAAGTACAGTAATTGAAGACCCCTTACGAGAATTGAACCTTGCGGCGGTATTCCGTAACTTAAGAAATCCCAGTAAAGGCGAAAAGGGTGAGATCACAATACCGGCCACAATTCTCTCCCCCTTGTCACTGTAGCTGGATTGTCATTTTCCTTTTTTTTTTTTTTTATGGTAGTGTCGCGAAAGTGTTCTTGCATCATTTTTTTTTCTGTTTCTGAATCCCTGCTATTATAACTGAACTGTTGGTTTTGTCGTAGGGGTATAAACCAATTGGATTTACAAGACTTTTGCATATTTGTCCACTTCCATGTTTCGTAATCCTGTCCACTTGTTTTTTTCTCCCTTGTTTCTGGCCCTAATCCACCCTGTAATAATCTCTAGAGTATATTATTTTCTGGTTAGCCCTTCCCATTTTGGATACTGATAATGACGAAACATGGAAGTGGGAAAATGTGTGCAGGCACGGAGGGTCCGGGGTTGTCTGAGGGGGGAGAGGAAATAGCAGTGTGAGGAGTGGCAGCTTCAACTCTTGGATTGGGGTATCTTGTTTTTCCTTTCCCCCCTCTTTTCTTCCTTTTTCCCCCTAGGAGTTTGCGCCACACTCGGACTTAATCACAACGTACCCAACACCCACCCACACACGCCATCCTCATGTACCACACTGCCACGGCTGCTATTGCCCACATAAACACACAAACCTAGTTACTCCAAAAATCTGATTCTCTCTAAGTCTACTGTCTACTGCTATGCAACTTTCCCTTCTCAGAATCCTGCCATAAGTAAAACAACGCCACACAGGCCATGCCACCACACACCCCTACTTAATACTACCAACCCGCCTCAGCTACCACATACAGCTAACAGGAATCACACTTACACTGCTCTTCCATACCTCATCTCACAAGTTACATCATTCAAACACCACATTTGCCACACACATGCTACACACACCAACATTAGCACAACTACCACAGACAGCATACTACCACACGCTTACCTTACACTACCACGCCCTTACACTTCACTTTCCACAATCACCACAGCAAACCACCATAACTAAAGCAACTCTCACAGTCTAACACGCTACTTCACACTCAACATGACACAACCACACCACACTTACTCTATCCACATCACGCCTCACGTCACACCACCACACACCCTTCCTCCATGACAAGTATCACATCCACATCACACAACCACACTTATCCCATTCACATCGCGCCTCGCCTCACACCACCACACCCGTACTCCATGACATCTACCACATCCAATCACACCACACCACTAAGAGCACACCTCATCCTTACTCCATCCACGCCACCTTCGCACACCCTTACTCCATCACATCCACACCACACCACTAAAAGCACACCACATCCTTACTCCACGTCACCACCGCACACCCTTACTCCATCACAACCACACCACCACAGCCACATCCTATCCTTGCATCACACTCCACCACCATCACCACTCTCGAGTCTGTCGCTATAAAACTCGTCACTCACATCTGCCTGACAAGGATAGCCCAGCACCCTGACCTCCTTTGTCACCCTCCCCTCCCTGCTTGCCGGCTTCTTAATCTTGACCTTTTCGAATATTGTAAGGTTCGTGTGACACCATTTTCGTATTTCATTAATTTTGTGCATTTCAGTAGTTTTTCGTCTGTTTTCACTGACTTTTTTCCTTCATCTGGTTAGGAATATTGTCAGTGGTAGTGAAGGTGAACACCGGGATTGTAAAGTATATGCAGAGTGTAAGTAGAAGGGTATAGTTATGGTGTTAATACTTTTATTACTTATACAGTGGCAGTGAAGCATCGTGGTTGTAAAGGAAGAGCACTTAACACATTGGTATGGGAACTTAGGGAAGGGCTTCTATACGTGATGTGCAGGCATGATACTTTACACTTATAATGCAATGGTAGTAAAGTGTGAGCCTCGTGGTTGTAAAGTTGCCGGTTAGTGGCGCCTTAACTCCCCCTACTCCCTCCATTCCCCCTCCCCCTCGATTTACCACATCCCCTCTCCCCTCCCCTCATACTCATCTAACCCTTCTTCTCCCCCAATGGCCAGTCTCTTGTTGTACTTTGTATTTTTTTCTGTTATATTTTCCTCCCCTCGCACATTGTACCCTCTCTCTCTCTCTCTCTCTCTCTCTCTCTCTCTCTCTCTCTCTCTCTCCACCACCTTTTCTCCATTGTCCTCGCTCTGACAGTTCCCTTCTTACCCACGTTCCTTTTTTCTCAAGATTTTCCTCCCTTTTCCCTTTACTTTCGTGTCTCACTTCACCCTCCCCCCGTACCTCTCCGATCTTTTCTTCTCTCCTCATTCCCCCTCTCCTCCCTCCCTCTCTTGCATTCACCCTCTCCCTCCCGTCTTTGCATTCACCCTCTCCCTCCCATCTTTGCATTCACCCTCTCCCATCCTCCCTTGCATTCCCTCTCTCCCTCCCTCCTTTTGCATTCCCTCTCCCTCCCTCCTTTTGCATTCCCCCTATCCCTCCCTTCATTTGCATTCCCTCTCTCCCTCCCTCCATTTGCATTCCCTCTCTCCTTCCCTCCATTTACATTCACTCTCTCCCTTCTTTGCATTCACCCTTCCCTCCCCTCCTCCCGCGTCTATCAGTTTGTCGCCGGTTGTGTAATGGAGGTAGGGAATGGGGGGGATGACAGGCAGGCAGACAGTACAGGGGAAGGGGGTAGAGAACAGACGAACAATGTGCAGAGATGGGGGAGAGGGGGAAGGCGGCGAGAGACCGGAGGAGGGGAGGGGGGGGGGAGGAGGGGTAAGGGGGGGGGGGGGGGGGGGGGAGGGGAACTTGACTGGAGAGACAGGGGGAAGGGAGAGAGAACTGGTGATGTGGGGAAGGAGGAAAGTAGGTAAGAACTGACAGAAGGAGGGGGCAGGGAGAAGCAAACAGTGGTGACGGGAGAACAGACGGTGAACGTGAGAGACGAGAAAGGAAGATGTGTTGAAGATGGGGTGGGGGGGACGACAGACTGAGGGCTCGCAGAGGAAATGTGGGGGGGGGGGGAGAGAACAGACGGACAATGGGGAGAGAGGGAGGGAGCCAGACATGTGGAGAGGCTACGTGTAGGAGGTAACACGTGGTACGAGTAGTTTGGTCACGTGGGAATTGTAATTTTGGTCACTAAAAGGTTAACATGCTGATAAAACTGGTCTGTTGTAACGGGTCTGGCTACGGTGAGGGTAACAAGCAGATGTTTCTTTTATAGCTGAGGTTTTGTGGTTACTGAAAATGTTACTATCCCACAGGTATGAGCGTAACGATAAATAATGTTCTAAATGTTCTATCCATTGCGTACGTGCCTGTATTTCAATGTTTACCTGTACCTGACACTCTTAATTGCTGGTACTTTATTTTGCAGTCTGACCTAAAACTAATTTCAATCTTAACTGCCTGTTGACTTATGCGATGTTCTGTTACCCCTAGTTCATTCTTACGTAAAAGCCTGTTAACGGGTGATAAGGCCTGTTACCCCAAGTTCAGGAAGCCGGGCTTGAATAACTGACGTTTCCTGTTGCTGCCTCAGTGGAACAGTCGTCTGCACGTTCCACAGGCCGTTCCTAGTCTTACTTGGTAGTTTTTGTTTTTTTATATTGACACTGCCGTTCTTTCAGTATATCAGCCACTTCGTAAGCAGTTGTCATTCGAACTCACTAGCTTTTAATAATGTTCGTCTTTTCAATCTAGCTTCTGTCATAGTTTAGCTGTCAATTTACTTTTCGTTCAGCCGTTCATCCCAAGACAGTTCAGAGTTGCCGTTCCTCCACTTAGCGTTCAGTAAGCCTATCCTCTCTTGTTCTTCCCAGTGTTTATCTTGCGCTCTCATAATGGTGATATGAGCTGATAAAAGCCCTTGTCCTTTGCTTAGTCCAATGTTCTCCTGGCGAGGTAACTGACTGCGTTATCAGATCTGCATAACTTTGAGACCTGGAGATGAAGGGGTCTGGTTGATGGATGGATGGATGTAGGAGGAGGATGGCTGGGTGGAATAAACGATGGAGGGATGGTTAAATGTTGAGGATGGTTGGACGTGACGTGTATATGGAGAAAGGATGGATGGATGTAGAGGGTGGATGGTTAGGTGGATAAAGCGATGGAGGGGTGGTTGAATGCTGAGGATGGTTGGATGTGACGTGTATGGGGAAGGGGGATGGATGGTTCAATGAATGACCGGAAGTATGTAGGGACAGATGAAAAAAAAAAAGTAGGTTATATGGAGAAGAATTAGTAATATAGAGGAATAGTTGGACGTGATAAGCTTCGATGGGAAGGAATGTAGTAGCAAGAGGTAGTGAGAGCTGGATATGGAGGAGGGATGGTTGCATGTAGAGTGGAAGGTTGGAAGGATGATAAGGTTTGGGGAGAACGGATGGATGGGATGTGGTAAGGTATATAGAGGATGGATAGCTGAACTGATGGATATGGAGGAGGGATGGTTGCATGTGGAGAGTGGATGGATGGCTGGTTGGCTCAGGGGAGGATGGTTGGTGTGGGTGAAATGCACATCTGCTTTAACTCTAAACTTCCCCCTTCCTCTCCCCCTCATTCGTTTTCTCCCCTCCTCCCCGTCCCGTCCTGTCTCATCCTTTTCCCGCCTCATTCTTTTCCATCTCTTTTTTCCCCTTTCAGACTATTCGTGCCTCTCAGCTTTAAGGACAGCGGACAGCAACAAACGTACTGGTCCTTTCGGGGCTGTTATTGAAAAGACTACATCTGATACAGATAGGAAGATAGGAATAGCGTTGCCCTCTGCTTTTCTTCCTTTACTTTCCTCCTCCGCTCTTCCCTCTTTACGTTCTCTCCCTCCGTTCTCATTTGTCCCTTCAGTATATCCTAACATCCATTCTATATCCTGATCTGCGTTCTCCATTCTATTCCTCCCTTCCCCTAATCTGCGTTCTCCGTTTCTCCCCCGGTCTCCCTCACAATCCCACACTACCTCGACCTTCTCTCCTCCATTCTCCCTTCTCCTCCCCCATCACCACTACCACCACATCCGCTGCCAGTGACAGGAGTTGCCACTTACCCGACGCTCCGCGTTGTACTCCATATTACACCAGCCAGAAATGTTGAAAATGAAATGCATTGAGAAGACCTTTTATTCATCTAACGTCGAATGTTGAAAAGAAGTGAAATACGTTGATGAATGGACCGGCATGCATCTAGCAGTAAAAACTGACTGGTGATATTAGGAAAGGCCATTGAAAACACCCTTGCATCGAGAGGCACTGGTGAATAGTGAAATACATCAATAAAGGACATAGTGCTTCTGAACTGAATAGAGTACATTATTAAAGACCACTATTCATCAAATTATTGGTTGGATACCGGTAGATATTAACGTTTGTGGGTCTTAGCATTTGGACCTTGAAACTAATTAAAACGAATCAAATTACGTCAATGGTAAATGGGTAGTCATTTTTTTGAAGGAATTATATTGTGTAAGGGGTATGTTATTTTTCGTAATGAATGGCATTTAAAACGGATTAGTTAAAACTTTGGGCGATTAACTTTCATTACAGCCCTCCCGCACTCCCTCCATCCCCATTACGCCACTCCTGCCCCTCTCAGCACACTCCCTCCTCCCTGTCTCCCCCACTCTCCCTCCTCCCTGTCTCCCCCACTCTCCTTCCTCCCATGATGATTCACCGCTTGGGAGGGAGCTGTAACACACACACACACACACGCACACAGCCATAACATTCTTACCCTCTACCCACTCACTGTCCCGTTATCAGCAGTTGGTATCACTATTTTTTCGTTATACCTGATAAATTTCCTGTAAAGCCGGTGTACTTGTAGCTGTGTAACGGCACAGTCTCTTGTAACGCAGTGAGTGTTACGTGTTGTGTTTTATCGGGGTTTGGTGGTTTCGGACGCCTCCTTGTTCGGGCCCCTTCCTCCCGTATCCCCCTCCCCCCCTCTCTCTCTCGTACTTCGATCACTATTTTTTTTTCTCTACCATTTTTTTTTCTCCTTCCGCCTCCCTCCCTCCCTAAACTTCTAGCCTCCCTGGCAATGCTTCCTCCCCAGCCCCATGCTCCCCTAGCCACTCGCTTCTCTACTTCGATTCTCCATTGTCCTTCCCCTTCCTTCACCCCCCCCTTTCCAACCCTTCACTCTACTCCATCCACACCTGCTGCTACTTCTCCCCTTCCACCCCTCCCTCCTTCCCCCTTCCCTTTCACTCTACTCTTCCTCCTTCCCCCTACTCCGTCCCTCCTCCTCCACCACTCTACTCTCTCCCTCTCCTCCACTACACTCTCTCCCCCCTCTCCCTCTCTACTGTACTCCCTCCTCCTCTCCCTCTCAGTTCCCCATTCTTCCCCCAGACCTTGAACTTGAACACGGACAGAGGGGTCACGTGATAGGAGGGGCGGAGAGAAAGGGAGGGCTGTAGGGTGAGATTCCTTGGGGCTCGCTTTCTCCTCACTCTCTCTCTCTCTCTCTCTCTCTCTCTCTCTCGTGGGAAACTTGGCCTGGTGTTTGGTTACGCCGGCAGTTCCCAAGTTTGTGTGGGTTAATGGAAGATGAGTTAGTTGGGCCACATAAAACCACATCCCACAGAGAGTTTGGGAGACGAGAGAGAGAGAATAGGACAGTTTTGGTGGTGCTTAATGACTCTACAGCAGGTTATAAGTCACGAAGGGGTGGAAAGGCAGAACTGTAAGGCTGCTTTATTTTGCCATCGAGTTACGTGAAATAACTTGCAAACAGGGCTAACATTTGGTAAAGTGCAGGGGAAAGAACTCCCATTTAAATATCCACAACGGCCCGACTGCCTACACCAAATTGCCGCGGTGTCGATCGGTCTCGTACTGTACTATAACAACGCTTCCATTATTTGTGTGGTCAGAATTTGTTACCTATGGTAGTCTATGTAATCGTTGGTTGAATGTTTGAAAATTACTTATGTAGGTTTTAACGTAGTAATGAAAGGGTTTTAATTTTCGCTGTGGTATAGTTGATTAACCCTTGTCTTCCACGTTAATGTTGCTTTGGTTACGGTACATGGAATTACTTATATTGTCCAGTTTATATGAAATTGACAGTTTGTTAATGTAGATCCTTTGTCTTCCACAGCCAAGAACTAAGCACGAACAATATGGCGGACGCTGCAACCATCGCTAAGCTGGAGGAGGGCTTCAAGAAGCTGGAGGCTGCCACTGACTGCAAGTCTCTGCTCAAGAAGTACCTCACCAAGTCCGTGTTCGACCAGCTCAAGGCCAAGAAGACCTCTCTTGGTGCCACTCTCCTCGACGTCATCCAGTCCGGTGCGTTGACAAACTTATCACGTTCAAAACTGCACAGTCCCTTCAAAACGTACACTTTTTCAGTGTTAGTTTTGAGGCAGGACTAAACGTTTGATATTAAGTACTTCGTTATTAGCTACTTGGTCAGCGTGTAGAAGGAACATTCAGATACAGTACTTCTTTCAGGTATATGCCTTGCGAAAAAAGTGTCACTCATTTCTTAAAATTGTCTATCGCCTAGGTAAATATACTTTTTAAAGCAGTTTAAGGGTTAACAAGTTTATTGGAAACCTGATTATGTAAGCCGGCGGGAGATAAGATGGAAGCTTCTAGAACAGGGTTTGTGTTATCAGGGCAGTGGTGATAGGAGTGGGCAGGTTGAGAGGCGTAGCGTGGGCAACAGCGGTAAGTGATAACGCTGACAGTGCTACACCATGGGATGGGGGGTGTATCAGTCATTGGGTCTTCAGTCCGATGACGTATTTTTGTGTAATTTTAACTAGGCGGAAGGTCTTGTCCTTTTGAAGCTTATTTCACGTAGGTCAGTGGCGAAGAATAATATCTCATGGTGCTTTTTCGTCATTGCCTTATTTATGAATTGAGATTATAATTTTACATCTAATTAAAGCGAACAGTAAAGGTTATTGTTGCTCCCTCGAGACAATGATATTCAACATGGAGAAAAATTACACAGAAGGGCTGCATCTAACCCCTCCAATTTGAAGTTTCTAACCTGAATAAACTTGTCTTAAGGTAACTAGCATTAAATAGTCATCGGACTGTGACTTAATACCCTCTTCACTACAAAAGGTGTCCAAGATGAATAAAGTCGTTTGGCCGTAGCACGACAAGTAAGTTTTAAGTAAAGAGGAAAACACAGGCCGTCTGATAAACTATTCGTCCCTTCCAAAGACGGAGGTTAAAGAGAAAGGTAGAGGCGAAAAGTAAATTTATAAATAGAATGGATAAAAACTAAATTTAACGTAGAAAGGGTAGACACGAGACTAGGTGAGGAAATAAAGGAGAGGAACGAACGCGATATAGTAGACTGGAGAAAAAGTAATCACGAAGACGGTGGGAGATACAAGTAGGCCTAGAAGTGAAGAGGGTGAGAGAAGGGTACTCTGTGGTTTGAGGGGGTCTGTGAAGAGGCAGGGGGAGAAAGCTGCCACTGAGCTTTAGTCTGGCCGAGCGACACCATCTGGAATCAATACCTTAGTTCTCCTTCCCTCCGCTGTTCTCACACATGACCTACATACGCACTCACGGAATATTAAAATACACAACACATACTCGTATATTAGCGTATCAATGTTCTCTTAACATACACCACACGCCGGTGACATTCATACACATAATGGCATCCACGCGCGCGATAGTTACATTCCCGTACACACGATAGTCGGTCACATACACTTGTTGGTAACCTTAGTAACCATTGTTAAACACACACGCTGGTACACATGTACGCACCTGTGAGGGCCATGCGCGATCGTTTCCCGTACACGATAGGTAGTCACGTACACACGATGGTGACTAAGTAACCTGTTAAACACACGCACTTTGTAGTAAACATGTACACACCCACTATATTCACATTCATACACGATCGGTAAAGTAGATTTTTCAAGTTTAGAAATAAATGCAAACTAGTCGTAATGAAGGGGCGAGTGTTTAATACCCTAGCATGTTCGAGACAACAGTAGGCAAGTCTCGAGCCTCTACACTGAAAGGGATTTGGGAGTAACTGGTTCGGTTATTTTTATCCTTCCGTATTTAGCACGGTGTAGGCTTTCAATACATTTAATTGGGTCATTTCCATGGGATGTGAAACTTCGCATTTCACTGCATACTTATATTCAGCTTGGAGGCTTTTTGAAGTGAAGGTCTATGTTTAATCCCATTTTACTACTAGGGGACTTTAAGCTGAATAAGTTTGCTAGCAGTGAGAAGGGGTTAATTTTTGTTTTATGTAGGAGTTTGTTGTATTGTTAAGGATATATCAGTAATTTTTTAAGTAATTCAGGAAGTTATCTGTATAGTATTACTGTAAGAAGATTTTGTAGTGTAGATGACTGGTAATGTACTAACAAGTGTGGTACTGTACAACAGGTGTGGAGAACTTGGACTCTGGTGTGGGTGTGTACGCTCCCGACGCTGAGGCCTACACCTTGTTCGCCCCCCTCTTTGACCCCATCATCGAGGACTACCACAAGGGCTTCAAGCAGACCGACAAGCACCCCGCTAAGGACTTCGGTGACGTCAACCAGTTCATCAATGTGGACCCCGAGGGCAAGTACGTGATCTCCACTCGCGTCCGCTGCGGCCGCTCCATGGAGGGCTACCCCTTCAACCCCTGCCTCACAGAGGCCCAGTACAAGGAGATGGAGGCCAAGGTTTCCTCTACCCTGTCCAGCCTCGAAGGTGAGCTGAAGGGCACATACTACCCCCTGACCGGCATGAGCAAGGAGGTGCAGCAGAAGCTGATTGATGACCACTTCCTGTTCAAGGAGGGTGACAGGTTCCTGCAGGCCGCCAATGCCTGCCGCTTCTGGCCCACCGGCCGTGGCATCTACCACAACGACAACAAGACCTTCCTGGTGTGGTGCAACGAGGAGGACCACCTGCGTATCATCTCCATGCAGATGGGTGGTGACCTGGGTCAGGTGTTCCGTCGCCTTGTGCACGCCGTCAACGAGATCGAGAAGAGGGTTCCCTTCTCCCACCACGACCGCCTGGGCTTCCTGACCTTCTGCCCCACCAACCTGGGCACCACCGTGCGTGCCTCCGTCCACATCAAGCTGCCCAAGCTGGCCGCCAAGCGCGAGAAGCTTGAGGAGGTTGCCGCCAAGTTCAGCCTGCAAGTGCGCGGCACCCGCGGCGAGCACACCGAGGCTGAGGGCGGCATCTACGACATCTCCAACAAGAGGCGAATGGGTCTGACTGAGTTCCAGGCTGTTAAGGAGATGCAGGACGGCATCCTTGAGCTCATCAAGATCGAGAAGGAGATGCAGTAAAGACTGGCTCCTCCCTCTATGGGTGAGGGCGAGCCGGGCTCTGCTGCAGGGGAGTGGCGCCCACCTCTGGCCCGGGGGCCCGGGGGTTGGGGGGCGCCGGCTGGACACGGTCAGTCAGGGTGTGAGTGAGGTGCGGCAGCGGCCCGACCACACGGACACGCCAACATTCCGGCATCTACCACGGCCGCTACCAAGCCACGCCACGCCACGCCAGGTCCTGTGGCCTTGTACATACCATCACTACACACCTGGCATACTACACCAAACTGTTATCACATTATTATTACACAAATAAAAACTTTAAACTATATTTCAATGCAATTTCTTAACCTTGAAATCATAACCTGCGGTGAAAGGGGGAGTATAGTACCGACTGTCAGTTAAGCTGCTTGACACGCAGGGTACTAAAAGATGAAGCAGCAACGGAAACTAAGACACAGATCCATCGAGAAACCTTCTATGGAAAGTAAAACACATCCATTGAGAAAACATGCACAATACTAAATGCAAGTAGTAAACAGACGGACATGGGGAGAACTTTGGGTTCAGTAATATATCGCACAGTATCCATTAGAAATTACTTCACATGGCCTCGTGAAGTTAATACATGAGCATGAGAATTTAAAAGTTAGACTGGATCGGATAATACATACCGGCATGGTGGGTTTGGACGGAGTCAAATATAGCACTGCATCCATAAAACTTAATTTGCACTCACACCTGCATGTAAATGCGACGATGGTGTTAGAAGCAGCTGCCACGACACTGCATCTCATGTTCTCTTTCCCTTTTCTTTTATTCTCGTATCCTCTTTCATCTCTTTCTTAAATCCTCTCGTCTGAAAGTATGATCATTTTCGTACTTTTTATCTTACTCTTATCTTCGTAGTCTAGTATCCTTTTAATCTAGTCTCTCTCTCTCCTGGTAACTAGATGGCAAGGCAGACTCCTCATTCGTCCATATAACCATTGTAAACTAAACCAGACAACTTGCTCAAAATAAAGTCCTAAGAAAAGTCGCCTACTTGGACAACTACCGTAAGATGTTGACGGAACCGAAAACATAGCTAGTACTAATGATGTCCACGCATGTATAGATCTCAACACATGTATACCTGATAAGCTCTGAATTAAAGCTAGACATGTGTGTAGGCGAGAAAATGACTCAGTTTTAGGTTTGATCAAAGGTTAGCCCACCTTCCAGCTCGGCATTACAGTCCTCTGTTCATCCCCTCTCGTTTAACGCTGGGATAATCAGTGTGGAAATGAATCCAAGAAAGTTATGGCCCCCCCCCCTTTTTTATGCAAGAATCAAGGAACCAAATGCCAGAAACCCGCAAGACTCCAAGAAAAAAAAAGAAAAGTCAAATTCAAGATATGTTCGAGAGGCATCTTATTGACTTCGTTGCACTAATGCCTCGGTGATTAAGTTTAGAATATTACCTTACCATATTGTACGATATTTGTCATGCTAGTGAGATTTATATAACACGGAATAGGACAGTAAGATGTAATAAGCAAAATAAATCGCATAGGAAAAGGTGTCTGGGAGCTTCCTTAACAGACGAGAAAACAGGCCCTTGGATGAAGCGAAGAAAATAAGGCATCAATACCATACAAGCGTATATTTACGTGTTATGTGCAAAATAAATCGCTAAGGAAGAGGTGTTACGATAAATAAGACCCTGGGCAACACGAGGGCAATAATAATATACATGAGATTATTTAAGTGTAACGTGCAAAGTAAATATGGAAGAGGTTCTAAGAAGACTCCTAAGCCAATGCAACCTTAAGACTGAAAGGTTGGCCAGCCTGGTAGTGTCAAATCACGAGTGAATGCGTCTGAAGGACACAATGCGCTCCACCAACTCGCCTACCTGTCATTACACACACACACACACACACAAACGGCAAAAAATAACATCGTACTGCTGTTACCAGTAATGTATCTTGCCTACCACGAAATGGGATTTTCGTCAATAAATCAACAAATCCTAGAAAAATCTTAAATGACTCCCACGGCACGGAGGGGTGACTTCACGCCGATGACATTTTTTATTGCCATGTATTTTTGCCACTCCACGGCTTTATTTAGCCTGGGAAAGACTCAAACTGGATGGGCTAGCTCGACTTCACTAATCCGTGCAGTAACGTACGATACTGTGTACTTACCTGAGTTGAATCAAATCGTCTGGATATATTAAGATTAAAAAGCATGTCTTCGGACTGAAGGAGATACCCACTATACCCACTTCATTTTGTGTGTGTGTGTGTGTGTGTGTGTGTGTGTGTAATAGTTTGTCTCATAATTATACACCCTAATCTCGACCCCACAAAATGTGAGTTTCAAAGAAAAATGGATGGCAATGTAACAAAGCACACTAAAAAGCTTAACTGATCTCTTCATCTAACAGCCTCCGTACGGTCACGGCCTAAATTTAGCACGTTATTAATCCCCCTAAAAAAGTATTTTCGTCAGTATCACTTTGCGACTGTAATAGCTTTCCAAATCTTTTCCTACTGATTACAGAAAGCGACAGCACATACTTTCAGTACTATGACGTGTCTTTAAATAATATGCACGGTAGTCCATGCATAAACAGCGCTCGACCAGAAACTCATCTGATGATACACTTTCAGTTGTGGGGACGGCTAAGTCTGCTGGTGTGGGCGTGGGGGAGGCACAGGGATGAGGAAATGAATAACATAACACTGAATAAGCCGTCCCTGAAACACGAGAATTCTCCTACCAGTGAAGGATTGTTATATGTGCATCACCCTGTATTTTCAATGAACTTTTAAGAACCTCTGATGGTGAAGGGGTTACTGAAGGTTGTAACTACCCCACCCCCCCCAAAAAAAAAAAAAACATAATAATAATAATAATAATAATCCCACAGGCTGAATGGAAAGGTTGGATACTGAGAAACAAAAGTGCGTCATTGTAGTGAAGGGGTTAATGTAAACACGCAACAAGTGCAGCAAAACTATTACGTCTACATGCTATTCTGCGAAAATGTCAGCTTCATAATGTCACCGAGGACGACGTGATATTTTGGTAGGCTACTCTCTCTTTCTCTCTCCTAGAACTGGTTTTAAGCTGTTCCTGAGTGTGGATATATTGCTTCTACCCCTCCCTATAAAATCTTCGCAGGGGACTTAAAAATGAAGAATACCGTGGGACTAACGCGCTCAGAAACAAGAAAAGTACTGCAGCTCTCGTTGAATGTAAAGGATAATTTCGAGAAGCTGTAAAATGACCCAACTTACCTAAACGCAATCATCAGTAATATGTTCAGACCAGAAAGTCTACCCCTACCGTTGAGTGAGAAATGCAAAATGGATGGTACAAGGAAATTGTGAGCTATGTGTGAAGGAGAAAGAGGACATTTTATCATTTTGCCAGAATGTGATGCACTGGCAGAAAAAAGGAAATGCGAGACTTTCAAAATAACCACATAATCAAAATAAAATTGTAGGGGATTTCTTCAGCACCGAGAGAATAAAGGAAAACAGGGAGGAGATATACTCAATGTGGAGGGAAAGGCTCAAAAAGCCAAGAGAGTTAGGCCAGAACGACCAGCAAGGAGTCCAAAGACAGCTGGTGCATTAAAACGGCAAAGCAAGCTGAGAAGGCGCCGTTGCAAAGGCCTAGCAACTGAACTTAACTGAACCTAACCTACCCAAACCTAATTTAACCCAGCCTAAATAGACTATATCTAATTTGCCGTACTTATAAACCCCTAATACTTTGGTAATGCTGAGGCCTTTGCATATGCTTGTCTTCACTCCTACAGCTACCAAACACTTCACAATCATTGGTGAATTTGTGAAACAGCGAAAACCACTGTTGTTATAACAGCAAATTGCTGTGGAAACTTGTCTTTAAAAATTGATTAGGGTATATCTCATGGGCAACAGTTATATATATACAATCCCCTGACCGTCATAATAAAAACAAATAAATACTAACCTCAAAAGAAGTGTTTCCATTTGATGACGATGAGGGACGCCTGTTGCTGAACTTGTGCTATGGCCAAATTCTTCCCATGTGCACAACGGCTCCGTACTTATTGCAGGTGAATGTAGCGTTAATCATGTCGTAGTCTGTTTGATTTTCTTTCCGTACATGTAGCTGCCTGGAAAACGCAATGATCTCACAATTTATGGAAAAAAATTACGTGCCCCATCCGCCATACTTCGAAAGTCGGGGGCTATAAAAATAAGAACAGACTCGCACAAGGGATCAGGAACGGGACAGAGAACAAAAGACTATCGTCAAGTGCAATCCAAATCTCCAAAGCAAGTGTTGAATCTAATTGAGGTAAGTGGTTTCGGGATCTATAAAGTGTCACATGCAAGCGAGACTGCGGGCCTTTGATAGGCCCTTATGTAGCCTATTGTTTAATAAAATTGGCCACTCATAGATTGACTTTTATATCCCAGTTACTATTTCCAGTCCTTGCCCTCTTTCTTCTTATCGATGATTAGGGTCAGCAGTAACAAAGAAAAATACCCTTTAGCTGTAACAAGCGCCACTAGTGTAAAACACTCACCTCACTTCACAGGGCGCTTTTTTCACGTTTCCAAAATCTTTGAATAATTTTTGCACAGAACCACAAGTAGTCTGTGCTGGAGAGGATCCCCTTCACGTGATAGCACCAATATAATCGTGCAGTGGAGCTGCCCTTTACAAACGCCTCTTACTCCCTAACCCCCTAAGTCACTGGGCTGCAGGAAATAGGTAATTTCAGCCTGCAGCCCACTGGGTTCATGTCCACATGTGCCTTAACTTATTCCCTAAGCCCTTAAAGGAGGTTATTGCACTGCAGAAATGGGTAGCTTCAGCCTGCAGCCCACTGGGTTCACATCCAGATGTGCACATGAGGTCACACCAATGATACTCTCATTCTGTATTTTATGACTCACCCCAGGTTCCACATCATCTTCAGTCAAAGCTCATCCTGGGCATTTTTGTGTTTCTTTTTGAGCAGATAGTGCATTACACCTCTAGACAATGCAATTTAACATTGTTGTTTTTCTTTCCTAACATAACAGTAAGGCAAAATGAGACACAGAAGCCACACATCACACTCGTATTATAATATATAAAAGAATACATTAAATACATCCTGACTAGTGAAGTACATTAATACAGCCTCTGATTACAATAAGTGGATCACAATGAACGGAGGTGGGAAATATGAACGAAAGATTAATACACCGTGCCTGGGGACAAAACTTCATTTCATTCCTGCCATCTCCTGATGCTTTTATTTAGCTTAGGATAGACTTTTCAAACTGGAGGAGCCAGATACAGTACAGCCTTAATGGTCCCCTCCAGTACAAGAGGCCTTTCCAAAGTTGAATAAAAATCTTCTGGTAGCGGCACGAAAAAACGAAAAGGACATCATCTCAATTCAAGGGGGTTAATAAAGCTTCCTTAATGTCTGGATACAAAATAAAAAAAATAAAAAAATAAATAGAGAAAAATAATACAATGCAGAGCTGACATTTTTCTCACTCATAATTGCTCCCAGAGGTACACAAGACTGGAATAAAGAGCTACTTCTTGGTACATAATGCTAGTGTCTTTGTCACACCTTTTCCTTTTCAAAATATTGTACAGAAATGAACAAACACTGGATGTCAGGTGCTTCTCCCAATACAGTCCAATGCAAAGCCAAAACTCATCATTCTTAGTAAACAATGCTCAAAATTAAATAAGTCTAACATTACAGCTCTATTCTTCTATTCCAAAACAAGAGAATCAATCAGTAACATAAACATAACTGCAGAATGGCTTATTAATAAACCACAAACAAAATAAAATGTTCCTATGTAAAAAAATGAATGCGAATCAACAGTCAATTTCATCATCATCATCACCAATGGCACATTTTTTTTCTTTCTGCAGTACAGTCTACAATATAAATATACTTTAAAAAAATACATAAAATGGAAGATCCATTCACATACTCTCAACTGTGAACAAAGCTAATTTTTAAAAATTTAGATCACACAAAATATCAAAGCACTAGATAATGTACTGTAATGTCTGTTTCCCCTTATACCCTTCAGCACTATGACATCCTGTATTTCTACACTCTTGCTACCAACAAATGATTCTATTTACTGTACCTCCGGAAGTTACATCAGACAAATTTCAATCATCATAATCATCATCTCAGGAGAGGCATCTGCAAGTCTCCTCTAAGCTGGATAAAATCATCTGGCAGCAGCAGGAGTGAAATAAATCAAAACATGAAAGTACTGGATAGGGTAACTCTGGTTGCCTGGAAGTCTGAAGTATTATGTTAACCTCTTGATATTGGGTGATGCCATTTTTGGTGTATCCTTTCTGTTACCAGACAATTTTATTCAGCTAGGGAAAGGCCTCTTGTACTAAGAGGAATTACTAGGGCTATATCTAACCCCTACAGTTCGAAAAATCTACAGGGTGGAATAAAATTGTCTGGAGATAGCAAGAACAAAAAATCATTGGATTGGAGGGACAAAGGAAAAAGAATAATAGTAATAATAACAAAAATATTAAATTGCATTAACATGTTCACCATACATTTTTTAAAAAATTAACATACATGCATCTCCGCCATGATGGAATCCCACTTTGCCAAAATCTAACGAGAAACAAAGTATAACGCTGTAAGCACAAAACTAACATTAAAAAACATTTGTACCCTATGATGAAAAAAAAAAAAGTGTAGTATCTAAATAAAAATCACAACGCAACTACATTACAGTCAGCCATCATTATAAAGCAAAGAGCATGTTTTACAATACAGTATCACAATTTTTTCTCTGAAATGAAATGGTAAATTTGGGAAGTGGCAAATCAGTTTTATTGGTATAGTACCATAGTAAGGAAAACTGGACTCCTTCAATAAGATACTTTTTTTTTTGTGTGTGTGTGTATTATTCCTTCTCCTCTCAGGTGCTGGGAAGGGGTGCCTTCATGTGGTGGCATTAAGAATGAAGGGTGGATCAACTAGACACACATCACCTCATCTCCCTTCCTATCCCCCACAAGAAGGATGATGGACAGCAGGAATAGAACAACTTCTGCCTACAGTCCTCTAAGTTCACACTTCATATGAACCTGGGGATATAACTACTACCTTGCTACTGTACTATTCTTGGATGATTTTACTCAACTTAGGAAAGACTTCATGGATATAAGGTGTTTATGATGGCTCTATCAAACTATTGTACTCATTTCAAAAACTCCCTCCAGAGGTGAATAAAATAATCTGGAGACTATTAAATACAAATGATTGGACTGTACATCAACAGACTCGTGGGGTTATTGGGCAATTATTGTTGTTTTGCTATGGTCTTCACCCCACCAGTCCTATTACAGTGCATTATGTGTTTGTATACATACTTCTGTTCATCCACCCATTCATCATCCAATCCTACATTGCCCCATGAGGAGCGTAGAAGCCCGGGGCTAGGCAAGTTGGTCCTGACATTTAAGATGAGAGTTACTTCCAATAATTTTATTCAACTTAGGAAATCTCTTGCACACTGAATGAGTTAATGAAGGCTATATCTGATCTGCAGCTCACACTGTCTCTTTGAAGTTGAACTAAGTTGTCTAGAGGTAGCAGAAATAAAATAAAAATTATACCACTGGATGAAAGAGGTTAATTTTAAAAAGTAATAACAATAATTAAAATATGTTGCTTATAATGATGACTGCACCAGGAAACACACAAATGCACACACTACCCCAACAATCCTAAAAATAAAAAAATAAAAAATAAAATAAACAAAACCTTAATAAGTACAGTTACTGTATTACAAAGAGACCAATCAAAGAGCTGAGCAAATCATCACCATCATCATCATCATCCTCTGGAAGTTATGTCTGCTTACTATTAAAAAAAAAAAAAAAAAAAAAAAAAGCTAGGTAAATGACAGGTCACTATACTAGGATAAGTTAGGTCTGGTTCAGTGCTTATTAAAGGTCACACAAAAAATTATCCACCAAAACTTCTGCTTCCGCAACTTCTCTCGGATACGGTACTGTACTGTACTCGGAATTCATCCATCCATCCATCATCAGAAACAATGCTCTAATTTTGGGATTTTTCTTTTCAACTTTGTTCTGCTAGAGGACATTTTGTGTGAATTTATTTCCAGTTGATAAATCACTGTTAAATTATGAGTGCTTAATTAATATTATATAATCAGATTTTTTGTTCCATGTTCTGTTAGGCTGCTTACGTATAAGGCTTTTTTTTTTTTCCTTTTTTCAGAACATGAATTGAGGAAGGAGAATATATATATAGATATATATATGGTTAAATTAAGTTATGAATCATGGACACTGGCCTGTACTAATGCGGCAACATATTCCCCCAGTGGCATTACATGACTGAAAAACCCATCACTTCTCAGGCATCAATCCTATGCCAGCCCATCACTCCACAGGGGTCTAAACCACCATGTATCCGAGAGTGTGGAAGGCAGGTGTTTTGGAGATGGTTAATGCTTACACGTCCCTTACTGCCATCACAGGGGGCTCTGCTCTCTGTCTCAGTCAACTCAGAGACAGATAAATATTACAGTAATCAATTAAGTTTAACATGATTAGTCAAATAATAAATACAGGCAGTTCTCATTATAACCTTAAGCTGTGCTCTATAACAACACAATTTGTATTTGTTCTTTTTAGCAACAGAACTGGTGCTGTAAATAATGCTTAACTTGCAAATTACCTTCATAGGCATTACAATGGAATTTTAACTGACGATTTTTCTGTGATCTACCATGGGCTTAACCCCTTCAATTGGATGATGTATTATTTAAATCTTTGTATCTCCTGGTGATTTTATTAAGCTTAAGAGAAACTTTGTTACATATTTCAATAGCCCCTTTACTACTAGAATGTTCTAAGCAAAACAATCTAACAGCTGCAAGAATAAAATGTGTCATCACATCCTCACACTGAAGGGGTTAAATAACTCCCCCCAAAAAAGAACATTAATACAGGATACCTATAATGAGAACTTACTGCACAATACAGGTTACAGATACAATAATACGTATATGCAAATCACCAACTCAGTAACATTGTCATACAGAACAATTCAATGATGGCACTTCAGGGATCAGGTAAAAATTGCTAAAAATTTGGAGATCAATGTTAACTACAATTAATCACTCTACGTAGAAACTCATATCAAGCTGCTCTTTCTTCATAAACCTATTAGGGGGAAAATTTATCTGTTGTATGATATGTCTCATGTGAACTGAGTTTCTGAAAATTTGTTACCCTGTAGTGGGGGAAAACTTTTTACTGTTTGTAGGACATTTCTCTCATTAATTGGCTTTTTGAAAATTCATAAACCTACTGTGGGGAATATTTTTTCTTTTTTACTGTTTGCTTGCTGTATGATTATTTCTCTGCTGAAAAATTTGGATCACTGGTCTGGGGTGAGCTGGAAACAAAGTCAACAAACACAGGTAAACAGTCAGTCCTCATTATAAGCCTTGTGGTCCATATCACAAATTTTTTCATAAAATCCGTACTGTCAATTTTTTGGGGAACTGGCAAATTAGGTTTATAGGTAACAATGGAATTCCTTCACTCCATTCATATATTTATTATTATTTTACTGGTTTTTTACTCAGCTTAGGAGAATGATTCTAAATAAGAAGAATTAGATATAGTCCTAAATAAATGCTTCATGGCATGGCTTTAATTCAGCTTACAATAGAGATTTTGAATGAAGAATAAGAAAGCCTTCATTAACTGCTTCACTACAAGAGATCTCCAATAAGCTGAGTAAAATCATCAGTGGTTGATCTAACTAAAATGAAAAAGATGTCATCAAATAAGACAGGTTACACCCTTCAATCTGGTGATCAATAGTATTATATATTTATTACTGCCACCGTAAGAAGATTTTATTCAAACAATGAAAGGCCCCTTGTACTGAAAGAGGTCATGAAGGCTACATTTAACCCCTCCAGTTCGGAAAACATCTCCTAAGATGAATACAATTATCTGGTGATGGGAAGATTTAGTTAAAAAAAAAAAAAAATCATCATCATCAGACTGAAAGGGTTAAGAAGTAATTTCTGTTCAATATACTACAAAAACGAATGTCAAAAAAGACCACTTATAATGAGAACTTACTGTAATGATATAATACAGTACAGGACCTTGCCAATCTTATCCTACATTAAAATATTATACAGCAAAACACATGTATTCTGCACTCTCTCCCAATTCCCCATCTCCCTCCCCCCAAAAAAAATTATGAAGAATATAGATTTCTAAGATAAAAGATTTCTTTGGATTGTCCTGTGATCCAAACGACCGCTTTCCACAAGTCTTGAGCCAACTGGATCTGTCCCAGGCCTATGGTTATCAGACAAGAGCTCTACTTAAGACCAAAGTATTCCCAAAGAATCTTACGTCTCAATAATGCAGTGCGTCCAGGCATCTCAAAATTAACGGATCTTTGAATTTGGCTCTCTGTTATTGTTTTTTTATTTCTTGGAGGGAACAATCTTGCAAGCTTCAGGCCATAGGTTCCTTCTTCCTTTAAAAAAAAAGCCACCCAAAGCAAGTCTATTGTCATCTAGGACACTGAAGGGTAGATGACTGACTGACTACTTCCCTCGATGCCATTACATGATCTATACTCTTCCAGTCACCTCTTAGAATTTGAACCTATGCACCTGGATAAACCATCTCTCCAAATGAGTCAATCTTCACAGCCATTTGGCCCTATTATCAGAAATCATTTTGCTTTCCTAGTAAACTGTAATATTCACTCAGGTAGATCAGGAATCATACTGTTCTGTCATGTTTTCCATTTAACACTGACTCAAGAATTGGCTGTACAGTGTTTGGTAGTCATATGTCATAAAAAATAAACTGATTAATAAACACACATAAATGACACGCTCAAATTAGGTTATGAGTACGATCTTGGCGTTCCCCAATACTGTACTTGGAAACAAGATACAAGAAAATTTGTGTCTTATCAAAACGTTCATAATGGGTGTCTGAATATCTTGGTAAAGTATGACAAAAGAGGTGCTGCTGTGTAGGGTGTGGTACAGTACAGTAGTGTGAGGGGTGGTAGTTTGTGGTGTGAGGAGTGGAATTATGTGCTGTAGCAGTGTATGGTATGGTAGTGTGTGGTGTGGAAGTGAGAAGTGTGGCACTGTCAGGTGTAGCAGTGTCTGGGGTGGCAGTGTTACATCTGTGTGTGGTGTAGGGTGGTAGTGTAGAGGTGTCAATTTCTCCACAATGGCTGGTCTAATGCCAATCAATATATCACAGTCTCATTCCTGGCACACATCACAAAAAAAATTTCTTCAGGTGAAAATTCTTTAAAGTGATACATATGCAATGTATTTAAGTTATTACAATTTAATATACATTGTAAACTGACCCCATTTTACTTTATTATCTACTAACTATAATCCATCTTTATTCTCTGACTGTTGAAACTGAGATAGTACTTTCTTATTTATATCTCCATTATTTATACCCCAATTTATATATTCTAAGTAAATCCTGATCCTATTTTATTATCTACCAATTGAATTCCACATCCATCCTCCCCTGATCCTTTTTTATGTTATTTTCCACTGCTGTAATTTCACTCCTCTGGCTTCACTGGCCTTGAGTAGAGCAATGCATTTGATAACTTTGGTCCCTGGAAGCTTGAGGCGCACAAGTTGCGACAATTACCGGAATGCGAACCTACCACTAACCTACACACAGCTACATCATCAACCCTCGCGTGCTACACACACAGAGAGAGAAAAAAAAAGTACTTTGTATTATGTAAAAACTCTCATCATTAGTCTTTTTAAAAATTTGTGTTAAAGCTACATTTTTAAAAAGGAGTCCAGGCATTATTTATCACACACTACTACATTATGGAAAAATAGCTATACATTACAGGTCTCTTGGAAAAAGCTCTATGAAAAGTGTAAAGGTCATTTCTTCAACTTGAGCCATTGTCAGGAGTACAAAACAGAATCAATGGAAAGGATTCAGTATCCCCGCTTGTATACCCATGAGATGTAGCTTCTGCCCATCCCCTAGCTCTCTTATCCATGGCTGGAGGAAGATTGTGACAAGCGATTTACACTCAACGAAGGTCTGTCATCCTGTGTTTAAGTGATAGTTTGAAGCCTTGCTAGACTACGTGAGGATCCATTTGCACTGACACTGTTACTGGTGCAGTGAATACATGGCGGGGTCAAAGGTTCTTGTCTCAACTCTTCTCTTCCTGACTCTCTTCATGCTCTTTCTGTTCTCACCTCATCTACTACTGTCTTTTGAAATATCACTTTGTTTAAGCTGGCTTCATGCATTCCTTCCCCATTACGGCAGGTATTCAAAATGAACTAGTCTTAGATCTGGGTTTCTTTTTTGTTCAATCTGACTTGAAAGGAACAAGTTTTGCAGACTCTAAACTGTGCGTTTGAAAAAAAGAGAAAAATATCATTTTCTTGAAAAGAAAGCTTTTTGAAGTCTTCCAGTAATAAAATAAAGAAGTCTAAAAAACCTTCTAATTTTGTTCAGTGTGAAATCTCAGTAATGACTTCCTTCAAGCCTTCCTTCAAGCCAGGGTAGGATCAACAGCTGGGCAGAAACTAGACTCGAGAGCAAACCACCGAAGGCAAACAAGATGCCTCGGGACTGAGACACTAAGCAGTAAGGTTCACCACACATTTTGTTACTATACAGGTCCATGTAGCTAAGGCATGGGTGAGTTACAAAAAAGAAGAAGAAAAAAAAATTCACACACTGACAACTATTACAGCAAAAAGATCTACTCTACTACAGAAAAATTTCTTCTTTTTAAAATAAGAGTAAATTCACTATAGTCAGGAAGCCTCTGGAAAAATACCACATCTTCTACAGGTGTTCCTCATTATATGTCAGGGGTATATATTCCAAAACATCATAACAGTCTTTTATCTGGTGCTGTAAATTGGCCTATGAAGCTTTTACAAAGCTTGTAACTGGTTCAGTCCAATGACATATTTCAAATTTTATTCTTGATGTCTCCAGGTTATTTTATTCAGCTTCACAGAAACTTTTCAAACTTTAGGGGTCAGATGAAGCATTAAAACCTCTGCTACTGGAGGTCCTCCTAAAATGAATAAAATCATCTGAAGCAAGAATACACTAAATGAATAAATGCCATTGTTATGAAGTGGTTGTCAATATTTCCATCATTTACTGCAGAATTAATAGTGGAGGGAGGGGGGGGAGGGTAAGTCGACATATAATGAGGATTTTGTTGCATTTGGTTCTTCAAAAATCCATCACCAATGGAAATGACCACAACTTTCCTCACCGAACATGAAAGACTAAACATCAGCAACTTTTGTGTGCTTGCCTCTCACCTCTTAAATGAAAAACTAATAAAATTATATATATATATATATATATATATTGATGAATGGGGATAATACTGTTGATATAAGTACACAGCAGTAGTATGTGCATGCAGTCCACACATGTATTCTGTATTAGCTTGAGCAAAAGTTCACCAACAATCCTCTACCAGCATTGTGTCCTTTTCTTACTTCCCATTCCTCCCCTTCTCATCATTTTCATTATTATTTTCTGTGTGTCCTTCATACTGCTATTGCATTAAAGTATTACATGTAACTGTCAATAACCACAGCTGGCAGAGAAGCGTCAAGAGAACCTTTGGTTACGACAGTATCAAGCAGACAGTTGGATACCGTAAATGTCTGATCAATATTTTTTCTTTATAAAGCATCAAGCAAACTAGCAAAGTTTAATCATACCTGTAACTATAAATTCATAAAGACATCGTACACCACATAACAAAAACATAAAAATAAACTGTAGAAAATTAACTCCAAAGATTAAATACATGTGCAATCATGAGGTGAAAGAAAAGTATACAAAAGCTGGATGTCTGTGAGCATTCTCTCTGCTGATATCCAACCCAGTCCCCGACCGGCAACCGTGGAACTCAATTATGATCCTTACGTGTACCCCACCTAAGGCTGAAAATTGCAGGTCACATAAGTTATTCCAGCAGCTCCTACATAGCTAAGGACAAAGGGTCATATTCTTGTCAGACTGGGAGGCTTCAAGCACTTCTCCCTTACCAGTTCATTGTTGTACAGGTATATGAAACATGTACATTCTTGTCTGTATCATTTACAAAATTACACTATGCTGTCCATTACTGCTATTGTTCTTTCTGTGGCTCTAGGTTCATCCTGGCATGAACCCAACTGACTGCAGGAAACTGGCCACTTCAGCTAGGTTCTCCCAGAGATATTTTTGCTTAGGTTATGTTCAAAGACCGTCTGTGTTGTGAAAGTGAGGTGCATGAGGTGAGAAATAAGTGTGCTGTGGTGTGGGGGGGGGCTGCCTTACAGTGAAGACAGTGTGGATACTTTGTGAAATCTTTTTTGTGGTGGTACTGTGGCAGGGAAGAGTGGTGGCTGCATTGCAATCTAGGTAGGTGTCTTTGTGCCTCTCTGAGAAGGGTAGTTTTTGACGAGGTAGGTGAAGGTTCTTAAAAGATATCTAAATGAAGGTTTTGCATGGTTGCAGTAGTTATGCTTGTGTAAATGCACATGAAGTGCAGTGTTGGGTGGATGAAGGATGTTGTTCAGGCATTCTGTATAAAGTTGAGAAGTTGATTTTTGGTTTCCTTGTGGTGCAGTTAGTATGAAATAAAGTTACATGGGTAAGATGGACCATGTGCTGAAGTCATGAAATACAGGCCTCTTAAGTAAATGTGGTCCTCAGTTCGGAGTGCTTTTGTTTCTTGGTACAAGTGACTGATATCTGTGGTCTGTACACAGAGTACCATTATTATTCTTATAGCTTTGTTTTGTACTTTTTGAAGTTTTTCCATGTTTATGCTCATATTATTCAAAGTTGTTTGAGTGAACCATTCATAGACACAACAATATCAACGAGCCATATGCAGAAATAAACTGGTAAGGAGGAGGTGTTTGACAACCTTCTAAGCCAACAATAATAGGACCCAAAGAGTCTCAAAAAATAGTTTAAGGCACATCCAGAGCTGCAGGTATTGGGAGGACAAACAGAAAAATGACAAGAACACACACACAGACACACATGGGAAAAAACATCTATGTACATCTACAGTTAATGAAAACACAAAAAATGCACACACAAACACTGCATCTGCTTTAAGCTTGCATATTTGTGGTGTCCAGGGAAAGATAGTCTCATCAATGCTGCCACACACAGTTTTAAAGATACATTCATTTCTCATATCAGGAATGGCCTTCCTACTTCTACAAATGGTTGCTGAAGAATCCACAGATTTAAGATGGATGCTTCTTTCATCATATATACTGTACTATCATGACCAAGTTTGCTGACAATCCCCTCCCAGCAGTGTACTTTACCTGCCACATACATCTCATTATTCTTCCAACATCAGAGAGTATTCTTCCTTCTCATAGGGTACTCTTTTGCTGTATGTGTCATATTTTTATCACATATAGGATAAATATTTAATGTAGAGACGTGTCAGCAAACTTTTGATTGTGACAACACAGGACCATTGTCTAAAGTTACTGATCAACTGCAATTACAGTATACATCAATCTCTATTCTGCCTGATAATATGTTCCATGTATGTAAACAAAATATTGTATTGTATGGAGTTTATACAGCACATCACTGTACTCGGAACGCATAATACTGTGTACGCTATTTCTGTCAGCGATTTCAATAAAATGAAAACATTTCTTAGTCATTTTCCTAATGTCTCATATAATTCTTCCTGCATTCAATATCTGGCACAGCTGACATGGGCTGAAACCAGAGACATCACTACCAGGACCTGAGCCTTGGCATTCGCGACACAAAGCCAGAACATTAGCCATCTGCCATGCTAAGGCATGTACTGAAATTTTCAATCTCCAGTGAAAATTACAACAAATATCTCCTGCAAACAAGTACTGATGCCACATCATAACACTGCCACAATATACAGGTAAATGATTCCAGCACTACATTTTCAAACCTTTTTCTAAAAAACAGCAGAGAAAACAATATAATAATTACAGTATAAATGATTACAAAGCTACATTTTAATTCCTCCCTTTCTGAACACGGCAGTAATGGTGACATAGCTAGGTCCCCCACAAATGGGGGGGGGGAGCCAAGATGAGGCCAAGCCCTCTTCTAGGAAGGGGGTGCCCAATATGTCCACTATGTAGGTGTGTTGAATCAACTTCAATCAAGTACATAGCTACTAATACTAAATGCCTTTAAGGTGCCCAATGCAGGAGTTGAAAATATACAAGATTTCCAAAACACTGAGAGTTCCACAACATGTAACTCCAAATTGGGGGAAAAAATATCCCTCACGTAGCTATGCCACCGAGTACAAGCTCCCAGCATGGCACCTCTTTTCATCTTTGACACACTTGGGGCACTACAGCATCACACTACACTACACCTCCACTACCTTAGTATCATAGGTGAGCAAACAGGTCGCTAGCAAAATACCACGACTATAAAATACTGGGAGAAAAAGCATTAACTCCCTAAAAGGTATCTACTTTTGTCACTACAGTATATAAGGAGAAAAATATATCACCTCCCTTAAAATTTGATCTCCTAAAATCTGCATACTCTCTTCACTACAGTATATCATTAGGAGAAAAATATATATAACCTCCATTAAAACTGCCTCTAATTTTCTCACTACAATAAATTACAGGGAGACTATTATAATGTATCCCTAAAATGTTTCTACTTTCCTGATGACAGTAAATTACAGGAAGAAAATAAACCAACTCCCTTCTAGACATTCCTACTCCTCTCACTATGGTAACAGTATAGGGGGAAAAATACCGCTTCTGAAAATGTTTCTACTTTTCTCACTATAGTACATCACAAGGAGGAAAATATACCCTCTCCTTTTAAAATTTTCTACTATTTGCACTACAGTATTGGTTAAAAATGGCACAGTATTGGTCACTTGGTTTGGATATGTCAGTTACAGCTATTTATTTAATTAAAAAAAAAAAAAAGCCTCTGCTATCAAAAACTGCTCTACCTAACTAGATATCTATATGGTCAGATGCCTAAGCCTAGAGTTTATCCAGGGTGGCCTTCAAGTAGATCACCATTCATCACTACTCACTCCACCACACCCAGCCTAACTCATACACTTGCTACTCCATTCTACATTCCATTAACAAAGAGTGTCAAGTATGAACATTATATAAGAACAAAGAAATTAATATAGAGATCATGGTGAAAAGCTGGAGAGTGAGGTTGATGGGAGAAGTAAGAAGAGGAAGACTGAAAATAAGGTGGAGATAGTCTTGCAGTGGTGGATAGTGAAGCTGATGGAGAAAAGGGACAGGAGCCTGGGAATATGATGAAAAGGTGAAGATTACATGAGGAAGGGTGGCCTGGAGTGCTACAGGATGAAGGTTACAGAGGAGAAGATGACTGAGAAAGAAAAGGAAAAACGACAGAGCAAGGAGAGGACCAGGAACAACAGAGAAAAATATATTAATGGAATATAAAAGGAAGGAGACCTGAGCTGGTGAAATTTAGCAGTGACATGGTGATCTAGTGTAGTATAAGGTGGCACATCAGTGTTTCTTATGGTTACCATGTCACGTGATATTTTGGCCTTCATGACTCTTAGTTAAATAAATAAATGTATATATAAATAAAATAATTGGCACTAAATAAGTAAATGAAATCATCAGTAAGTACTAACAAAGATACCATTCCTCATTTGTAATCAAAGTTTTCTTATTTTGTTCTAATACTTTGCACATGAAGTTAATATTTCCATTTGTCATTGGCTGTTATAAGGCTGAATGATGCTCAACAGATATGAATAATTTGAAGGAATTACAGCAGGGACAGTTAATTAAATGAACTATAATGTGACACATTTTTCACAGGAGATAATTTGAGAACAGAAACACTATAAATTCTACTCTGTATGAAATACTGTATTTGTAATTCATAAATCATATGAGAACCTTAAATCTAATCAGGTCCAGCATATTTTAAAAGGAAAATTTTAATTTGGACTGAAAAAAGGTGCATAACTATGACCCATCACATGAGCAAATACAAAAATGGTAATAGCCAATTCCATATCCCCTTTGAGGAGTCGGGGTCCAAGGCTACTTATAATTAAATAGGGAACCATCACAATTATCCTCAGCTTTTTTGTTACCATAGGATGCAATGAGGTTATAATTAAGAAATACATCAATAAATTCAGTATAAAGATCAGAAAAGAAAATACAAACATAACATTCATGCAGTAACCCTTCAGATGTCTCATTCACCTAATAGTATTTTTAACTGTTTGTTTTTCAGTAAGTCTAAGCACATGACTAGGAACACTTTAACTGTTGGTTTTTCAGTCAATCTCAGCACATGACAAAGACCACATTAACTGTCGGTCTTTCAGTAAAGCTCAGTGCAAGGCTAAGACTACATTAACTGTCAGACTTTCAGTAAATCTCAGCACATGACTAAGACCACACAGAACAGTGACATTATTAAAACCATAGTTTGTTATATTTCTTGTAATGCCTTAAAATTTCTGGTGATTTTTATTTTTTTAATTGATCTACAAACTCAGTCTGTACCTACATATTACACCATGAAGGGTTAAAACTGCACTAAATCAATAAAAGGAGCACATAAATTACAGAAGCAGAATCACGGTTCAGAAGGCCACAAACTTAGATTTTTTAATTAGGATAAAGGTTTCAATAAACATGACAAAACAACTCAAATGATGATCTTTTTACCAACAGTTTTATGGTAACTGACCACATAACCTGGTAAATCAGATGGACATCTACAACCCAAGGAAATTTTTTTGAAATCTTACATTGGCATGTGAGAGAAAATTTTACTATATGCAGCTAATGAAAATATATCCTAGGGTAAAAAGAATCAAAATATATTCCTTACCGAGACACTGATATGTCAAATACACGTACAGTTCAAGCAGTCCTTGATATATGCCAGGTATGTGTTCCAAAGTACTGTATAACATTGTGTTCCAAACATTTTATGCTGTAAACTAGGAAACTGCCAAATCAGTTTAGCTTAAGTGTTATGGTTTCATTAATTTAGTGAAGAGAGAGAGAGAGAGAAAAAAAAAGACACATACCAAGGACTTGTCGTAGATCTTATTTTACAAGATGCTGTGATTACAAGACCAGTCCTACTATAAACTGACATCTCTCAAAGGCCTGTATTCTTATCAGCTTAGAACACCTTCTACCACTCTCTCTTCATTATTTATTTTTGCATGCTACACCTCACCAATTTCTTGTACGTTATTTATAATACAGTATTGTAATAATGATACAACTGCATAAACAACATGCAGAATATTTACTGTGATATGCAGAGATAAATGGAAAAGAAAGAGGATGTGATAAGCATTCTTAGCTGGCAAGAATACAGACTTAAATTCTGAATTTTTCTCAGTTTTATTACAAAACAAGTCCTCATATTATTGACACTGAGCAACAGTCAATGGAAGTCCCACTTAAGTTGGAAATAGGCTTCAACACCTCAAGTGCCTTCTTTCCAGTCAGTATGTCTTGTCAGAGTAAAAAGGTGGGGTTAAGTAACCTTTTTAAATGGAACACACCTTTCTAACTTGGTTCAGTTGTAAGCTGTATTTGCTTGGAGGCCACTTTGGTGTTAGGATCAACAGAGGTCTCAATATAAAAACTGTGAGGCTACACTGTATCTCAACAGAGACATAAATAAGGAGAAAGTTTTTTATGGCTCTGTATCTTCAGTTTACAGTTTTACTGTAAAGTGCACAAAGGAATCCTCACGTAAACTATGATTACAGAATCAGACAGTGATTAAGTTGGTATGTTAATGATATGTGAGACTAGATCATCACTTAATTACCAAGCCTTCTGCATGTGCAGATTCCTAGGAACTTTCATATAAATAAACAATATAAATACAAATGTTAGTTAATCATGATGCCCAACAAGTTTATAATCAGGCCATGATTTTCCCACTTTCCTACATTAAGTACAGTGCTTGCCTACAAGGTAGATATAGTACTGATGGTACTTTAAGTACATCAGTATTGTACAGTATTATGATATATATATCTGAAATAATGACAGACTAGAGTTTTTGGCATAACATTCATCCAGCTATGATATGACTTAAGATTTCTTTGGTGGAAGAAAGTCATGCAAGTGGTTAGTAAGCATATACATAAATATACTGTTCTATTTACTGTACTGGTGTGACTAGTGGAGCAGCAGCATCGTTCCTGATACCACGACTCCAATGAAGGATAGTTTCAGGAGAGTTTATTAAATTTCAGGCACAAACATTATGATCACAACTCCCAACTCCCATTTATACCCACCATCCTCCACCACTCATCATCGGAACTTGAGATGGGCAGTCGGGGGAAAAAAATTTGCCTAATATTTCACCTACTTCTCACTCTCCTTCATTGGCTAATATTGCTAAGTTGAGAGGGGCCTGATATGTTTCTCTATCCAGACATGGTTCTCTCTTATATCATACATCGGGGGGAAAATGATGGACATGATATAAGCACAGTGGAATAGTTAGGTGAAATTTTGTCCCAGACTGCACATTCGTCCTCTCTAAAACTTCACACTAAATGGGTATACAGTACCTACGAGTCAACTACCTTCTACATTTAAATTACCACAGAACACTTTGTATGGTAATGGAGAGAGGCCACAGAATAGGCATTTAGGTAGAAATATAATCTGTCCTCTCATACACGAAACTTCAAGTGTTACTGACACCAAAATCACCGGTGGCAAAACAACGCAATGGCAAGTTGATCCCTTCAGAGCGATGATGGATTTCTTATTATTTTTCCTGCCATCTCAAGACAGTTTCGCTCAATCTGGGATGGATCTCTCGTCAGACTAGGATGAATCAATGTTATATCTAATCCCTCCATCTAGAAAGTCTCCGATCAACTGAATAAAATTCTCCAGTAATGGAGTAGCACGAATAAAATGTCATCTCCAGGTGATTTTACTCAGCTTAGGATGGACCAATAGTAGTGAAGGGTGTAATGAATGCTTAAATCTTTAGTAATGAAGGGAGTAATGAATGATTAAATATTTAGTAATGAAGGGAGTAATGAATGATTAAATATTCAGTAATGGAATAATGAATGATTAAATATTTAGTAATGAAGGGAGTAATGAATGCTATGTCTAATCCCTCCATCTCAAAAACTCTCCCTTCCACATGAATAAATAGTGTGGTAGTTTATCCATCCATCAGTGCTACCAACCAATCTTTTATTGCCCCCATCAGGCTTGTAGAGCACTGTCTGGTGGTGGCAAGAATAAAGTGAAAACTTACATCTTCGGGCTGAAGGGGTTAAGCATGATGAGACTTAATCTGACACGCAGAAGAGAAGACATAGACACACGGGTAAACAATCGTGGGAAAACATCTCGTGGGACTAGACTATTTATTGCAGCTCTGACAACCCTACGCATAAAAAACACACATGCCCACACCAGACGCATCAATGCACACACATGCGCACACACAAAGAAAAAAGGTTAATCAATGTTACTTATTTCTTTCTGACTAGACACTACAAGGTACCAAAAAAATCTACCATCAATATTAATGCATCTGAAGACGACCAGTACACATTATCAAAAAATGATGCAAAAAATCTCTCGACTACTTGCTTTACTGATATGAGCAACGCGGCAAGGCTTCTCACAAATTTAGTTGCATATATAAGTCATTAGTATGAGTTAACTCTAGCATTGAACATTGTAAGGCATTTCTCATATTGTCAGTTGATAGAAAACAATTAGATAGTAACCCCTTCAGCCTGAGGATTTGATTTTCATTTTATTCTTGAGCCTCCAGGTGATTTTGTTCAGCTTTTGAGAGGCCATTTGTTGTGATGGGATTAGAAACAGTCTCCATTAACCCCTTCACAACCTTATGTCTTTCTCTAGGCTGAATGAAACCAAGTGAAGCTAGCAAGAATAAAATAAACATGTCACCAGATTGAAGGGGGTACTTGAAACAAACTTTTAATGTCTGCCTCCGTCTAACTTTCAGGCACTGGTAAATTTATCCTTATAAAAACTCTCAACTACATCCAAAATACACAATTATTATTATTATTATGAAGGCCTAAGGCTGCAGACCCTATATCAACTTTTTTTCACTTGTTCACGTCTTCAATGTTCAATTATTAATCACGAAATTCATCACGACTTGAGCAGTCACTTAGAGCCACAGTTCTAGCTGGCTTTAGAGATTTCATAGCACCTCTTTCTTTGTTATTTATTTAGCATATTCTTACCATTCTCTAGTATAGCATTCATATAATTTTAATATTGACAAAGTTTGTATCAATAACAGGCAAGAGGATATTGAAATGTAATACGTAGAATATATCACTATTACCCCTTAACATTCTCTTGTGTATGTTATAATATTGTTTTAATATTGACTGTTTGCATCACTTACATACGAGAGGATACTGAAATGTAATGTGCGGAGTGTAATGAGAAGATGAAGGTGTTACAAAATCTCTAATGTCACCTACAACGCAACCACAAATCGCAGCAAACTGCCACCAGGGCCATTAAATGAGAATCAGCTAAGGACTACGTTGTCAATGTTGGCAGCAGTAAGACTTTGGCCTGTGACTATGAATGGTCTTGTCTTCCCTCAACCCAACAAATGACTACATCGAATAACCAAACCTATATCAATGAGCTGCCCAGCCACTGTACGTTGTCTGAATGGCAGTGGTTTATTACTGAAGTTGACCAAACAACTGACGACTCAACATACAACTTGACTGACCCAATACACAGATGTCAGCTATGTCAGGTGGGCTGTAAGGAGGTACCAACCAGCTGAAAACTAATAACTCATGACTGACCCAACGCAAGGATGTCAGCCATCTCGGATATAAGGGGGTACCAACCAGCTGATGACTCTACAACTCGTAACTAACCCAACACACAAATGTCAGCCATGTCAGGGGTACAAACCAGCTGACAACTTGACACACATCTCATGACTTACCCCAGACAGATTTCATCCATGTCAGGTGGGATATAAAGGGTACCAACCAGCTGTCAAACCACAATACTGTCGTGGTGCAGCCAATGATGGTGTTCACATCAGCTACTGCGCATCGTCAGTGTGGCTGGGAGAGTCATCTTCTTCTTCCTCATCCTCGTCAGTGTCCTCAGCAATCACCAGCCCTTCATTGTGATCTGACGAGTCCTCCCCACCAGCCCCCTCCTCTTCCTCCTCACCCGGTCGAGCCTCAAGACCATTAAGACCGCCCCGCCCTCGTCCTTCAGCCTCTCCAGGATCTGACCGCCCACCACTCCCAACTGTCATGCCACCTGCCTCTTGTGCCTCAATTTCCGCTGGGTGATGCTTTCTGCAAGGGGCAGGTCTAGTATTAAGAAAACACATGACAAAAGCAAGAAAGAGCAAATGCAGAGACCGAGATCAACACTGTCTTACACAATAATGTCAACCCTCAGTAACTCTCCTTCCATTGCATCACCATTATACCCAATCACATTCACAGTCTTCAACAAATCTTTTGTAATTTTTCTTCTTTTACAACTGAATTAAACAAACAAAATGCCATATTCACACCTAAATTACCAGTAGCTTTGTGTATCTTGAAATATTGGTCACCTCATTCAGCTTCAAGCTTCTGACTGTGCTGAGAATTGCCTCCACAAAATAAAGGGTTTTTCATCCTGGTCTGCAGATGTCTGACATGGGATGGCAGCTCTGCTCACACAATACAAAGTTTTCTGTAGTTACTGGGTTGATATTAAACAAACTACTGTAAATATCTTGAAAAATGTATAGACAGTTCACTAAACCCATATAACAGTCCTGCTTACCCATCACAAATGATTACTACTGTACAATATTTGGACTAACCTGAAAGCTGAATCAGTCTCAAAATTAGCTTGGCAAACAATGGTATGGAAGAATAAGCCTTGAGCTACTGTTACAGTTTTGTTGTTGTTGTGGCCCCAAGCTCATCTGAACATAAACCTGGTAAACTGTAGAATGGTTCTGCCTTTCTCTTGCAGTCCACATCTTCCTCTCAGTGGATAGGGAGGCACTTGTTAAGTATAACTTGGCAGTCGAGATGCCCCATTATACTGGTGCCCTTGTGTGAAAGCATCCCTCTCTAGCACCAGTAGTAATGTAATACCAGTCTACCCTCCCAAGCTGCCAGACATACCGAGTGTGAGTCTTGAGGTTGTCCTTGCGTCCAAAGGCTGCCGAGCACCACTGGCAGGGGAAGCGGCGAGGGTTGAGGTGCTGCTTCATGTGGCGTCGGAAGTTGGCAATATGTTTAATGGTGGCTCCACACAGCTGGCAAGTCAGGCTCTGCTGGGGGGGGGGGGATTATATTTGTCTATATATACCTAGGCTTTTTCACCCAAAGGGGAGTAGCCGAGATAGGACAACACACTCACCAAATTACTCATCCACACACACACATTTACTTGTATCTTTGCCTTTAGAGGGAAAAGGTGGAAATATTAATATGGTTTGATTATTTAAATAACTACTGTATCCAAAAAAATCAAATGATGCCATCTTCATCTTTAGGAATCCTCATACTGATGTTGGGCATGGTACAGCTAGTGTTTTCTATGGATTACAAGCTAAACCAAGTACCAAAACCAGTTAATTACTTCCTATCAGAACCTACAACAAACAGATTCGCATTAATCCTTTCTCTTGATTACTTTTTTTTTTAATAAATTCCTGAGAAACAGTAATTTGCTCAAGTGGAGAGAAGAGAGAGTGAGAGATTAAAAGAGTTTCTGTTAGTGAGGTGGAGGGAGACCAACGATGAGATGGAAGGCCAGAGTGGAGTGGTACAGCATATGAGTAAGAGTAGTGTAAAATGGAGAGTGGGATACCTGATTGTGAGGCACAGATTTACTCGGGGCCACTCCCTCTGAGTTGAAAGTATCTGGCTGCACACAGACAGATTCTTCCTAGCTCTGAACTCAGCTTATTTACAAGGAACTATAGAAATTACATATAAGGTCCTGATTAACCTGTTTAATGCTACAGGTCTCTCCTAAGCTGAATAAGGAGCAATTTATTCCAACTAAATTGGAAGTAGCAAGAACAAACTGAAAAAGGCATCAGCACAATGAAGATGTCATATTAATCCTTTAAATCTGATAAAACATTTTCATATTTCATTCCTTCTGCCACTAAATTACTTTATTCAATTCAGAAAAGGCCTCTAATGGTGAAGGGGTAAATGAAAGCCATACCGGGTACCTTATTCCTTCAATTCAAAATGTCACTAAAGCTGAACATCCAAGGGGAAAAAAAAAAAAAAATGAGTGGGTTAATATTATTACCCTTGTCACACTAACCCTGGTCTCTCTATTGGTGGGTGATGGTGCCTGCTGCTGTTGCTGTTGCTGCTGCTGTTGTTGCTGTTGGTCCTGCACTGTGGTGGGTATAAGTGGTGAGAAGGCCCGGTCCTCACCCCCCGCCAAACTGAGCATGTGTCGGTAGCTGGCAAGCAATGGGGGGGCCAGCTCACCCATGGCTGCCCCGAGCTCCCCGGGGGCTTCGTAAAGTGGGAGCAGTGGGGCATCTGGTGCACTACTTGGGCCCCGCTCTCCCCCTCCCTCGGTGGTTGTTGGTGTCTGGCCTCCACTGCTATCTGGGTCCACTTCTGTTTTGATATTCTCCTTCACCAGCTGTAGTGAGAGATGTCATTAGCCTCTTCAGTATGACTATGTCTTTTTACACTGCATGTCCTCATTACCATAATTTGCCTTCTTCTGCCACTCTTTTTTTGTCTGTAAGTCCATAACTAGTCACAAGAAAAATTACCTACCAAAAATTCCACTGCTACCTATAAATCTAATACACTAGTTTCTTCTACTTACAGATTGGAGGAGTGTTGGTGGAGTGTTGGAGGACACACTCCACAAAGAGACAAAGTTTGTGGCCAGACAAATGGATCATCCTACCCTTCATTGACCCATCGGAAGCACAGAGGTTCAGGACTTTGCTAATGAATCAAGTCATGCAAGGTGAGGGGGTCAACATACAGTACTTGCCCCTTAGCGACATTTTGTGAACAGTGCACCTGACCCACTCTCTGGAAACGCACAGGGGCCACATCCAACAGCAGCACCTTAATTAACAGATCACCAGGCATCCATTTTCTGGGCAAATGGATCACAACAGCATAATACATCATGGTGGTCGAATGATACAACAGATGCAGGGGTAAAAGAGAATATAAAATTGTTCATGGTCTAGAAATTGTGAAATGCAGAGCCACTCAACAGTACGTTCAGCCCTAAACATGATACAGGACAACCTCGTTAACAATTTTAACTGCACAGAAGGTAAGAGTGAGAGATTCAAAAAGCACATCTTTGAGATACAGCTGATGAAAATTGCCTAAAAAATTATTTAGGTAAAGTGGCTGTTCAAGACTGAGTAGTCCTGCCAGCTGGGGGAAACTGACACATATGTGTCCTTTGAGTGTGTTATAAGACTGGGTACATTACTTGGGGGATACAATTAACACAGGTGGGTGGGTGGATGGAAATGTAAAAGCAGCTCAACTGCTAGATTTTGATGTGCGCAACATGAGTTTTGAAAGCTGTTGTCCCTACTGATAATTTAGGGACACTGTGTATGAATGAGGAACTTGTTCTTCATATAGAAGTATGACACTGTACAGCATGGTAACAATACATGGGCAGAGTACAGGGAATATGGTCAGACTGGGGTGCAATGAATAAAGATGGGCAAGATAAATGTGAAATGCCACGCTGTGGAAAATATGTGCAGATTTAAGAGGACACGTGGGCAATGAGTGTCAGTGGGATGTTGCACACAGGCAGTCTGAGATGGTCTGGATGTGCAGAGAAAACATGAGAAAATAATTGGATGAAGTGCTGTACAGACCTGAATATCGAAGGGAGAACCCAAGTGGGTAGACCAAGGAAATCGTGGGATGATGCCCTGAGAAGGGACCTCGGGGTTAGCAGACATGATCAAAATGCTGCAGGAAAGCCATGCAAATTGGCTGGAAACTAACCATTAAAAAAAAAAAAAAAAAAAAAAACTTACAAATTCCTCCCTTGTACAATACAGCACAAAGCCTTTTACAATCTTCCACTCATTCAACTGCTTTTTCTATCCTCTTCACATTGCATTCATCATGTGTTAACTTTTCTCTCCACAACCAAGCTTTGTACTTAACATAGCATTACACATTTTTTGCCCCATCAAGAGTATAGGGGCCCAAGGCTAGGGTACTCTGACTCAGTCCACATAATAAACTCCTGCCAGGCAGATTCTTTTCAACGTACCGTAATTTACCTCCCCTGAGTCACTGTTTTACAACCAATGTAAACTGTACTTCATATGAGGATTCCAGCTTGGTCTGTGCAGGCCTTCACTGTGCCTCATATGAGGTGTGCAGCTCAGCAAGGGTAAGGCAGGAATGACCAACCACTCTCCACTGGCCAGCATTATGTGAGCAGCAAACCCCCATCACTCTTTGGAATTAATCCCTTCCAGGTCATATCAAGCTGAAGCATCTTGATCCACCAGGAATATGTTAATTGGTTATATGGTTACCATCCAATACAGTACAGGGAGTCCTCAACTTATGAAAATAATTGGTTCCTTAAGGTCTTTCGTAAGTCGTTTTTTTTCATAAGTTGTTTTTTCCCCTTAAACTTCTATCAGTCTTAGTAGCCCTTATTTTCAAGCATGAATGGTCAATATAAACAAGCATAAATACAAAGACTGTGATATATTTATGTATTCTGCAAAGTACTGCATAAGAAAAATTCCTACAGTTGAGGTATTCAGTTCCAACACACGTGCCACATCACTCAGCCTCTCTCCTCTCTCCACTCTCGTAATTATGTCCACTTTGGTTTCCGTTGTAATTGCATGCCATTTTCTCCTGCTACCATCACTGCTTTCACTACTTTTCTGTTTCTGAGACATTTTGGGGGAAACAATCAGGTCTAAATGACAAAAATCGCAGCTGATGTTACTTGTGTTGATAACAACAATGCTCTGGGCTTCCAAGCAGGAGGAAGGTGGGAGCACACAGTCGCCATCTGTTGGGGACCATGAACTTGTACTTGATGCGTTGTTTGAATCGGTAAATTACATTACTGTATTATTTATTTATTTTTTTTACTTTTTTCATCACCATCATCATCTGGACCTCTTTTCCAACTCTAGGGCAGGGTGAGGAGTAGCAATGTCCAGACAGCCCAAATTTGCCCAATCCAATGGGCCACGCTTCCATTCACTCATCATTCAAGCCCCCCAAATCCTGGCTCTATCAGATACGCCAAAAACATTCACCATGTTTTGTAGCTTCACATAAATGTATCTGATAGAGTCAATCCGGATGCTGCCACGTTAAAATGGAGAGCCAAATCCCTGATCATGCACTTCTCACAACATTCATCCAGCCAGCTCGATCTCTTGTCAGTTCCCTAGCCTCACTGACTTCCAAACCTCTCTTCCTCACACACTCGTCCACCATATCTCTCCACCATCTACTTGGCCTACCTCGCCTCCTCCCTCCTTCAAATTCGCTCAGATATACCTTTTTCACCACTCTATTGTTATCCATTCTCTCCACATGACCATACCATCTCAGTACACTCTCTTCGATTCTGATGTCCACCGACTTCCTCATTCCACATCTTTCACGAAGCATTATTTCATATCATTTCTTTTTTACCCCTAAAATTATTTCTTACGTATCTGCGGATTTTTCATAAGTCAATATTTCGTTAAGTAGAGGCCTGACTGTATATGTAAATGGCTCCTTGATGTACAGAGAACCGTTTGGCTTGTTACACGGTGTGGTCACCTAAACAGACAGTGCTCCACACAAAAATCCAAAATAAGATGAGCTTGTTTAAAAGTTCAACCCTGCTGTCAAAAGGAAGCACAGCATCAACTATACACACAATCCAGCATCCATCACCAGTTTTACTCCTTATGCCATCATTTATACCTGAGGCCTTCTAACTACACCACTCATTTAGACAACCGAGCCCAAGAATATCTTTTCTGGTTTATTCTTAGTACCCCCTCATGATTTTGTTTAGTTCAGACTTTTTGAAATGGGCTAGACATAGCTCTACTGAACTCCTTCAGTAAGACAGGCAGTTCCTACTTTGAGTGAAATCATTACATGGCAAGAAGGATGCACTAAAAACTGAATGTCATCTGGATTGAAGGGGTTAGCCATTCAATAATTATGGGAATCTCAAACACTGCTACCACACTCCATCACTGATACAGTACACATCAACTCATTCAAATCTTCATCTCTCTTCACACATATTTGTCTACCATTAAAAGAATTCAGAAGCTTATATTCTTTCCTTCCTTCCTCTATTGTCTTTCTTTCCTTCATTCTTTCCTCGTCCTTCTGCGTAAAGGTGACTTTACACTTCCTCTTCTGCCTTTCTATCCTTCATTCATTCCACTTTGTTCTGCCTGTGGGTGACTCTACACTAAGTGACAAGACAACTGGTTTCCTGTACACAAGGAAACCATTTACTACACTGGGTGGTAACCATATACGGTAGCCAAATTTTGGCACCTGGTGGTTTAGTGGGTAATAATGGCGCTCCAATCGGATTAAGCCGGTGAAAGTTTATATCCATGGGGTGGTTGGGGTTCACTGCTCACATAATGCCACTCAAGGATGAGTGAGGCTGGTCACTTTCGTCTTAAATGTCAGTATCAACTTGTCTCGCCCCGGCCTCCTACGCTCCTCATGGGGCAACGTTGGATTGGATGATGGATGGATCTTCTACATCATACATACAGTTTATACCTACCGGTACTACAGTTTTGATGCTATGAAAACTATGCCGAATGCATGTTCATTCTATTTTAATTATAATAAGCCAACAAAATAAAGTAAGTGCAAAGCTACCAGAGTAGTGCAGGAGGAGGCTACATACAACGACAAGCTTTTCTATACACTTCCATAGTTAACTGAACACTGAATATCTATTTGTAATTTATATTGTTCAGTACACTGGGTCCTCTTTATATGTAGCTAGGTGTTGTGTCCCAAAATACCACAACTTATTCCATACAACTTTTAGCCACTGTAAACTGGGAGATACTGCTAAATTACCTTTTCAAGTAGCAATGGAATATTAATGGTCAATCTTTCTGAACATATCCTGCTATTATATAAACAAAAACAAACAGAAAAATGGCAACATATAATGAAGATTTACTATATATACTGGAAGAGTACATAATTATTTCGTTTCCTGGACATCGGGGAAGTTGGATTAGGATGATGATAAATGATACATTAAGTGACAAGGGAGACTGAATTATTTAATTATGAAGATGGAGGCTGACCTTTGCATCTCTGGGAGTGTCTGGTGTGATGGTGTTGAGGAGTGGAGGGGCAGCCCGGCCTCTCCTACCATCTTGCTGGGTCTCCTGTGGGACCCTCCGTCGTCCACCCAAGGTGCCTCGCCCCGCCCCATCTCCACCCTCCCTCTTGCTGGGGGATGCCTTGGTCTGGGCAGGGGTGAAGGGAGCACGAGGCACAACCACAGGGAGGCTCTGTGGCAGTGTCTGTGGCACCTCATAACCCTCCAAGCACGACCGAAGCTTTGACTCCGACATGGACACCTCCCATCCAGGGTTGTGGGGTGGCCTTTCCTCTGGCTCTGGGTCCTGGTCTGGGAGATCAGGGCCACTAGGATCCATTAACTGAGCAAACCCATCCTTCGACCCTGGTTTGGTGGGGGCATGACCGTAGCTGTTTGCCGGGGAAAGGAGCGAAGCAAAGTTGGTATCTCGATTCTTGAAGTTGGCATCCACACACTTGGCCTCTCCACTGCTATTAGAAAGACGGGCAGCCTTCCTAGGTCGTGGGGTGTGGGGTTGTGGGGAAGCTGGGGAGGCAGGAGATGAGGCACGCTTCTCCCCCACACCTCCTGCAGTCTGCTGCTGAGACACATCCCCAAGACCCTTGATGCGCAGACTCTCGGCAATCTTGATGAGTCCTGTTAGCTCACTGTTGGCCACGCTCACCTGCCAACACACTCAGCATTAGTGATTATAATAACAGATGCAAAACATTAAATTGATAATTATACAATGTCCCTACAATTCCAAGGTCCAGTTAACGAAACATTTCTTTTTGTTTCTGTCATTAAGTAGCCATTTACTGCCAATGTGCTCTGGCTGTGCAAGTTACACTGATTGCTCTTCATGGAAAAAGGAAAGAGAGAAAAAAGACAAATGAAGATATGAACAAATTGCATGGATGGCAAAAATTAACTTAAAACTGATGTACACTACAGTATTGTAATACGATTATAATGAGCAGCAGCAACAGGAGGTGGATTATGATGATGAAGGACCTGAGAAGGGAGATAGCTACACTTCAATAATTCATGGTATGCGTACCAGTACTCACTTCTACCTGGAAAACAAATTGATATAAGCCTATGTACCATGAGAACCAAACAAATACCTCGCCACGGTAGATGAACTCAAGCAGCGCCTCGAGCTCAGCCTGCTTCACATCCCTGAGGTAGATGAGGGGGTGGTGGGTGGGGAGGCGGGTGAAGAGTTGATGGAAGTAGGGGGAGCAGGCAGCCAAGACCAGGCGGTGGGCAGGGTAGCTGCCTCCATCACACAACAATGTTACATCTACCAACTGGTCCTGCAAGTCAAATGCATGAATTATTATTATTATTATTATTATTATTTGAGAGGAGCATGTGGAGTCACATGGAGAGACAGACTAACAAACGAGGAAGTGAAGGAGCGTTGCGGTGTGGTTGTGGATGTGATAGGAAGCATTAGGAGAAACACGTTAAGGTGGTTTGGGCATGTGGAGAGGATGGAGAGTTAAAGACTGACAAGGAGAATGTATGTAAGTGAGGTGGAGGGGGCGAGGGGGAGGGGGAGGCCGAGGATGAGATGGAGGGATGGAGTGGAGAGGTACATGAGAGAGGGGGGTGTGAGCTGGAAGCGGGGCAATGAAATGGCAGGGGACAAAGCGACATGGAGACGATTTGTTTGTGACCACCCCTTACGGGATGAAGGCATCTGGCAATTGATAGAGAGATAGAACAGTTTTGTATAACTGTACAGGAAAGAACTTGCAGTCCAATGTCTGAGAATCAAACACATAATGCACATTATAACCATGATGGGAGCTAGATGGAAACTGCTAGCTAGTTCACACTCAGCCCACAGACTGCTGGTTGGGAAAACTTGAATTAGGCTTGTTCTTACTATGGACACAAATGCAAATTATGACACAAATGGTCTTACTGTGTAGGATGGAATAATACTTGAGAGAACACTCCAATTCACATGAGTCATGTTCCTGGCAAGTTGCTTTTCACTGCCAAACATAATACAGATGACAGAAATGGAATGTTCCAAAAGTGAACCAACAAAATGGGGGTCATCCAGTTTATTCTGACCAACACATTCAGATAATCTAAGGTAAAAAAACAGCATGTGTAGATTCCAACCTCACTCTACACATGCCTTTGCTCTATCAACAGCCAGACACACTTATTCTGAGGGGGTGGCCATACAGAAATACAGTAAATTCTGTCACCCTGTCCTCTGCCAGCAGGCTGTCTTACCCCCAACTCACACCACCCTCATTCATATACCATACAGTATCTTCCCAACGAAGCCCTCCACCTAATCCTCAGTCTCCCCCTCCCCCTCTCCCAATCCACCTCACTCACATATACTCACTAGTTAATCTATCATTCTCAGTCTCCCCCTCCCCCTCTCCCAATGCACCTCACTCACATACACTCTCCTAGTCAATCTATCATTCTCCATTCTGTATGCTAAATGGAATTTTACACTTTTAAAAATGTGGAAACTGGTTATCCATTAGAATAGGCTATGTCAGTGTTTAATATCTAACAGCAATAAGCTCAATCCACAGCAATTTTTTACATTCACATTCAGAGATCAATGATCACACCAGCATATGTATGGTAGGTCTTCTCACTCAAAGTAGCTTTCAATGTGTCACGATCTTGAGTCATTTCCCTGCTCAGTCCCCTACACCAGAGGCAGAGGAGCTCACCTAACATCACATTCTTTCTGCCTCTGAGGACTCTTTCCTCCAAATTCATACCAGTGACCCTCCTCAGCCAGTCATCCTTGGTGGCTCCCTCTTCTCAGCATGTCCAACTACCTCAACTTCCCAGTTTACAACACCTCTATGATATTTCTAATGCCAAATCTCTTCTGCAGTACACTATACAGTACCTACTCAATGAAACTGTCCAATTAATAATACACTTTTTGTATAACATAAATTCTCTCCTTCACAGACAGTATCCAGCACTACTTTCCTTAAACCATGGAACCAGAAAAAGCTTGATACACAGAATTATGGTGGGTCATACTACTGCAGGTACTGTTGGGGGTAGGTATGCACATGTGGGGTGATCTGGTGCAGCACCCTCCAACAATGCTCCTTGCATGGTGCTGTGGTGGCACACCCAGGAGTTCATGAAACTGTAAAGGCTTATGTCAAAGCACTTTTTATGTGTGAGATATAGCTGGTGTCAAATGGTCAACTGTTATGTTGCCAACCTTGTACCTCTCCAGCTGATACAAGTGGCGGTCTTCCTGTACAGCAAATAAATAATATGTTACTCATAAGTCATAACTTGCCTGGACCCGGAGCTGTGTGAACACTTCTGCGAAGTTTGAGCGATGGTTGTTCCATGTTAATAGGAACTGGTCCACCCCCATGACTAGATCTGCAGACCAAGAAAACATGGAATGAGAAAAACTTTGACAAGGTACCTGCTTTGAGTGACATTACATGACCAATATATTCCAACCATCCCTTGAATTTAAATCCTTTATGGACTATATCTAGCTGAAGTGTCTTAACCAATCAGACCACAGGCATCAATTTCCTGGATAAAAATCTATCACACAATATACAGAAGTATATTGTTTCCTGGGTTACAGAAGACCATTTGGCTCATCACTCAGTGTGGTCACCTGAAGATAATGATGATGACTGTATATTAGTGGTGGTTCCACAACCACTGCAAAGGTAAGGTAACTTGGGAAAGATGATCCAACCATTTGCACTTGGTGGCAGTAATGCTGATAGTGACAGCAGTGATGGTGGTAGTGGTCATGATGGCAGTGACAAGGGTAGTGGTGATGGTGATGATAATGGAGGGTATAATGATGGTAATATGATGGCTACTGGTGACTGGTAGGGAAGCAGTAATAGGGTGGTGGTGATGGTCAACTGAATGGGGTGGGTAATGGTGAGAGGGTCAATACTGTAGTGCTCATCTGGGGCAGTCCTCATGAGGTAGGGTAGCTAGTGGTTACACAGGGGTGGTGTTGATGGGTTTGGGTCATGGTGAAGAGATGGATAATGCTGATACAATGACAGTGCTAGGATATGGTAGTGGCAATGGCATGAGTACCATGTGGCAATTATATACTAGATGGGTAGTGGTGATGGGGTAGGTACTAGGTAGTGGTGGTAACGAGTTTGTAGTGGTGACAGGGTGGGTAGTAGTGATTAAGGGTATACAGTTGTGAATAAGCTGAGTACTGTATTAGTGATCAGATGGGTGTAGTGATTCAGTGTAGCCCAGCTGGGAAGCTAAGCCATGCTGATAGGCTGGGTGTGGAAAACATATAGGGTCCCATGAGAAGGAACCATCTTGGTGGGGAGTGATGGAGAAGGGAGGGGGGGGGGACTACCAGAATAATTTTGAGAATAACATGCACAGAACCGCTGTTCTGGGGAAAAGTACCTATAGGCACTCTTAATGAAGACACAAATAATACATGGAAACTAACCAAAGGCATTCCACTAGTTTAATAATTGTAGACCTAATACAGACACGGTAGCTACAAATTTAAAAACAATTAATTCATTAGCATTTGACTGTCGGTGATTTCCCAAGGAATAAAAAAAAAAAAATCACCTGGTATTTGCTGGAATGTGAAATGGCTACAGTACCTGTATAAGATGAAACTATAAATAAACTAATAATCAATTAAAAAACTAATAAAAACTTCGGAAGAAACTGCTCATACATCTACTGTAACTAACTAGCCTAATACTAATTTATTCTGGTGGAGAGTAGCAATGGTAGCTGCAGCCTATTGGTCATCTTAAATGTGAACCCAATGGACTGTGGGATGATGATATCCTCCCTCCCACAGCCTACCATCCTCCTTTCAGGGTATGGAGGGTGTTATAGGATGCTTGTATTCTGGTAAAAATACAGATGAGCTCCCACTCACATTTCCTTACAGATATTAAATTATCAAATTCAGCTAATTTAAAGATGCAGTAATGCATAATTATGACTTTAGTAAATATAAAACTTTAATAATTTTACAACCAAGCCTAATGGAACATGGCCTTAAGACTACTGTATAATGAAAATCCATCATAAACTTGTCAATATCAATGAATAAGAGCTCTCCTAGATTGGGTACTCTACTTCCACAATATAAGGTAAATATTCTACTTGAACTATTTCAGTATTAGCAAACTTCGCTGCTAATCTGTATAAACTCAACTAAAATTACGTGTACTTCACGATAAAGCTCAACACAACCAGTGGGCACTTGTCTAACACACCATTTCCGCTTTCCTTCACTACATTGCAAATGTGGGTTAGCTGCCTCTGCGTTGCTGACCAGATTCAAGGGTTGTTTGACCGAATATTGCAATAACAAGTTAATGTGAATCTTCTTGTTATAACATTTATGTGAAGCGTGAATGAGTGTCATCTCGGCGTCTACTGTGGTCAGCACAATCTGCCCATGTGGGGGGTAAAGCAGCAGAAATAGGTTTTGTTTTGATTGCATGAGGGGTACGTAGCAGAAGCAGCAACTCCGGCCAGAAAGACACTCCAAATTTCACATTATACCTCGATTTCTCGCCACCTTTTGGGCCTGCTTCGCCTTCACGCCAACCACCTCCTTCACTTACCGTTCATTGACGAGAAAATGGGAACTAGCAGGCTGTATATAATTCACATTTTGGGTTAAGAATTCTCGCAACCACAACTTTTGTTGTGGTTTTTGTAGTTATAGGAAAATGAGAAATATTCCAGACGCGTTTGATGCTAGAAAAAGCTAAACGTAATGTATAGATGAAAGGAATCCTTGTTGAATTATAAGGTATTGGAGTGGATAAGCGTGTGGCCGAGCGTGTGTTGGTAGCGGGTCTTGTGATACTTATACAGTGAGGGTGAGGAGACTGTTATGACCACGGGATAAACTGCTCCAAATGTTTTTCTTAATATCTCCGGAACTTACACTCGGACCCTAGACACAGTGAGTACAGTCTGACTTTTTATTTGGCCAGAGGTGTCTTGTTCTGTGCTGAGAGTGGATTTAGGGGTATGGAAGACATAGGTTTGGAGAAAGTTATGGGCGGCGGGTGTGAGTGTGTGTGGGCTGGTGCGTGGCGCCCGCATTCCGCGCACCCCGCCCGCCCTCCACCCACCAGCCCACCCACTCACCCACCAACCCACTCAACCACCCTTTGCCCCCCTCCCTCTTACACCCAGCCCATACATACCTCACCACGCCTGTTTAACACCTTCATTTCTTAAATTTCATCCACTTGTTATCCACATCTTCATCCACATATCCACCTCTACTCATCAAGCCACCCACTCACCCATCAACCCACCTAGTCACTCTCTGATTCCCTCCCATCTGATGTCAGCCCTTTACATACTCCAGAATACCTGTTTAGCAGTCTCTCCTGTTATATTTCATCCACCATACATCCACCTACACCCACCAAACCACCTACTCACCCATCAGGCTGCCCAGTTATCATCTGCCCCTTGCCTTACCACTTGCTATACCTAACCAACACCCTCAGGTCTCTTAAGTTCTGTCCATTTATCCACATCATCGTTCATCACACATCCAATTTATCCACAGACACATTAAGACCCCCCTCAGCACATTGCAAGTTGTGTCGTATCGCTTCCAAGAATTGTCATTGTTCCTTGCCTGTGTTATGAAGTCATGCAATACAGTGTACCAGCACAGTTATCATGTGTTATCTAGGCTACTATGAATCCATTTCATTCACCCACATTCAGCAGTAGAACTTCATAAAGTCATTACCAGGTGGGTCATGTTTCTGATGATGATGATGCTTTGTGTTTGTTATCTAGTCATGAAGTACAGTATTGTTATCATCCACCATCCACTTGGGATCAGCCTTACCCTTACACATTTATGTTAAGACCTTCAGATTATTCCTGTTGATGTCATTGTTCAGTGTTATGTTGTCCAGTCATCCTGTTCCCTGAAATCTGATGATAACTAACTTGTCAGGACTGAACTGGTACTGGATATACAAATTTGCTCCATTGGCTGTTACATTTTCCCTAAGCCAGTGAAAAAGATCACCATAGAATATGTTGAATATTAACTGGTGTGGATTTGGATGATGGACTTTAATCTAAGTGGCTTTGGAGTGTTCATAAAATGACAGGTATTTATTCAGCATGTTACACCTTGGTACCCTCCTGTTTGTTACTGATGCAGCCTATATTGATATTAAAGTGATAAAATATACAAGAGATTAGCTATGAAAAACATGTTGTGTAGGAAGAGTTGGTACGAGTCCTCCAGTGCCATGTGGAATACTGTATATTATTATAGGTTACTGCACTTACTTAAGCAGAGAAGTTCACATTGTTCATATGTGTACTGACTGCCCAGTTTTTCAGTCACTGGGTACCAGTGCTTTCTGATGTAAATGCTGGGAAAATGTGCTTGATCTCAGGCTCATTTGTATTATCATCAGCTGTTTGTGAATGGTTGAATACCCATGCAGTGCAAACTGATTGTTACTACCGCCATCCTTGTCTGTCATCTCTGTAACCCACAATGTCATTGAATATCTTTTTTGTTGTATTCTTGTCATCTTAGGATTTTATTCAGTTCAGTCTTTTTGTGCTGAAGGGATTAGGTGTAAGCATAATAGACATCTTGAATATGAGGCAGTGATCTGCTTGGTCATGTTTCCATGGTTGTTCAATCTGTATTTGGATGGGGTTATAAAAGAGATACAAGGTCGGGCAGTGGTTGTTGGAGTGGCCCTAGTGAGAGAGGGCAGTGTGTGGAAACTCCCTGTACTGTTGTTTGCAGATGATACTGTGTTGTTGAGTGAAGACGAAGGGGAGCTGCAAGGCTTGGTAGATGAGTTTGGGAGAGTGTGTAAGAAACGGAATCTAAAGGTGAATATGGGGAAGAGTAAAGTGATGGTCTTCGAGAGATGTGAAGCCAGTAAGTGTACAGTGAGATTGGATGGGAAGGATATGGAGAATGTGAGTGAATTTAAGTACTTGGGCAGTGTGATGAGTAAGGATGGTAGTCTGGAGGGTGAAGTGCTCGAAAGGGTACAGCAGGGAAGGAAGGTTGCTGGTTCGTTGAAAGCAGTGATAAGAAACAGGGAGGTGAGCATGGAAGTGAAAAAGTTGTTACATGACAGTATTGTGATACCAACTCTGACATATGGAAGCGAAGCTTGGACCCAGTTGGAAGGACAGAAGTCAAGAGTGAGAGCAGTGGAAATGAGTTATTTGAGAGGTGCATGTGGAGTCACATGGAGAGACAGACTAACAAATGAGGAAGTGAAGGAGCGTTGTGGTGTGGTTGAGGACGTGATGGGAAGCGTTAGGAGAAACACATTAAGGTGGTTTGGGCATGTGGAGAGGATGGAGAGTGAAAGATTGATGAGGAGAGTGTATGTTAGTGAGGTGGAGGGGGCGAGAGGGAGGGGGAGGCCGAGGATGAGATGGAGGGATGGAGTGGAGGGGGGTGTGAGTTGGGAGCGTGGTAGTGAAATGGCAGGGAACAGAGTGACATGGAGGCGATATGTTTGTGGCCACCCCGTTTGGGATTGAGGCGTCTGGCAATAGATAGATAGATAGATAGATCTGCTTGGTTGCATTGGTGCCACCATGCGAATGTGTCCATCTCCAGAACTACCACATATCCTTCAAGATAGTGTGTAGTTTGGTAGTGAGAAAATTCCAGTAGTCTACATGGCTTTTTTCAGTTTGTTTTAGCTAATTTCAGATTATTTAATGCAGCTTAGAAGCGTTAGACTGCAAAATAGTGCTGGTTTTGCGTGTGCAGTATCGTATGTAAAAGGAGAGAATACAGGAGGAGAGAGGCAGGAAAGAATTAATCTTGCTGGAGAGTCTGTTATGTAAGTGTGTGAAGGAATTTTGTTATTTGGGGGGCATGATGTGTGCTGGAGGTAGCTCAGTACCAAGGGTGAGGAGTGGTTGAAGGAAGTTTAGCTATGGAGTTGTTGCCTATCCTGACACTGAGAGTGCTCTTCCCCTTTCTAAGGCAACCTTTTATACAGCATGTGTTAGGAGAGTAATGCTGTATGATAGTGAGACTTGGACAGTAAAGGAGGAGGATATATTGAAATGATCAGATGGATGTGTAGTGCATCCTTGAATGAAAGTCTTAGTGGGGTTAGGATTGCAAATGAAGAGTTGAGAGGAAAGATAGGATTTGCTTATAATATTAGTGATGTGATGAGAAAGGGTAGATTGAGATGGTTTGGGTATGTGGAGGGGCTGGAATATGACACCTGGTAAGAGAGTGAAAGTTATAAACACTCAGGGTAGTTGGTCGAGGCAGACCGAAGAGGGCTTGGGAGAAGGCCATACAGTATGACCTCTGGGATAAGGGACAGAAAAGAGAGGCTACTAGAGTTCAAGCAGCATGAAGAACCTTCATATGGTGCCCTGGGCCGACACATCCAAGAATGTTGAAGCCTTTATAAACAACATGAAATTATATGAAGGGCACCCAAATAGAGAAGGAGTTAATGAAGACTATATCCCACTCATCGAGTTAAAAAAGAATAATTTGAGCTAAATCTGCTCATGTGGAGATAGCAAGAATAAAATAATAATGACATCCATGGGCCCAAGTGGTTAAATATTGCTTTGGTTTTATAGAGTATGAGCATTTTTTTCATTACCGAACATTGTCAATGATTCTGGGTGTAGTTAAACAGATCTTGGTTCTGACTGGCACATTCCCTTAGGGTGCTGGAGAGGGTTTCCCTCACATGGTGGCACTGATGTAACAAGCTGTCCTTATCCCATGAAAAGGGGATGGTGGACTGCAGGAGAAGGTCAGCTTCAGCCCAGAGTCCAGTGGATTTGCATTTAGGTGGCCCTAGGGTCACAGTAAGGGCAGTATAGCGGTACCTTTGACATGTAATTAGAGTGAGAAGTCTGGTATATTGCGACTGCGGCACTGGCAACATGTCGTAACCTACCTTTTCTGTTTGATAATGTCTGCTTCTGTATCATGTACGCAACTGCCAGTGATTTTATTCAGCGTGGGAGAAATATCTTGTACTTAAAAGGTTAGAATCTAGAAAGTACTGTACTGTACTCATTTCATATCAGTATGGTAATGAATTTGGTAACCCTTAGTACAATTAGGTGTAAATTCATCAACTTAGTCTAATAATGAAAAAACTGGAAGTGAAGTAGCTGTATACGAGGACTGTTTGCTTTCAGCTTTCCGGGTATCGGTATAAATATAGAGTACATTATTGTGTTGTGTAGCCAAGTCACCATGTTTTTTTGTTAAAGGTATGATGCAGGAGAGAGAGAGTGTTATCTGCTATCAGGTGTATCTGTGGGTGATAAGAGCAGTGTGCAGTACCAGAGAGGGACACATTCATGTGGTAGCATCCATGTCACCAGATGGCTATTCTGCTTGGGTATAAAACTTCTCTCAGTTCCCTCCATGACCCCCAGAAGGAGGAGGATTGACAGAAGGAAAAGGCCAGCATTAATCTGTAGTCTACCAGGTTTACATCCACTTGAGCCTTGAGACACAATGACTAGAGTTGTGTGTGTATGACTTTATCAAGCCATGCCCAGAGTTGTGTATCACTTTCACATCACAGCCAAAAAATATTAACTTCCTGAATCTGGATGACATTCATTTTAGTTTACTCCTGCTGCTGCCAGACGACTCTATTCAGTTTATGAAATGCTTGATGAAATTAAAGGTGCAGTTTGAAAAATACATCGTGTTAAGAGATAGCAGGAATATCCATCTCTGTATCAGTCTATATCCAGATGCCTTAATTCTATATGTGGTGGCTACAAATGAATTGCCTCCTTGTCACTCTATCCCCTGCAGTCAGTTTGCCATCTCTTCAGGTTACATCCTCCTCTCTCTTTTACCTCTCCAGTCTATCCCTTCACATGGTCCTCAGTCTCTCCCTGTCCATCCTTCCTCTTGAAATTAAAGGTGTTAATGTGGACTATGTCTAGCCCCATCAGTCTGGAAGTTAAAAAAAATGTCAAGCTGATGATAAGTGTTTGGAGATAGGAAGAATGTACAGTTCCTGTATCATTTATTAAAGCTCCAACATGCTTGAATGCATCATCCTCGGTCACCTATTAGCGGCTCTCCACGCTGCTCGATCTCTGGCAGCCTCCCTATTCAGTCACTTTTCCCAAAGGTCTCACACTGTGACCTCATCCCAGGTCTTTTTCAGTCTGCCTCTCGCAACCCTACCCCCAACATTCACACTTCTCACTTTCGACACCCAGTTGTCATCCTCCATTCTCTTCACATGTCCAAAGCATCTCAGTCTGCCCCTTCATGTCACAGCACCAATACATTCCAGTCTCATCTTTCCTGTCAGCTAACCTAGCCCCCCAGGTGTCTTATTCAAGGATTCAGTACACATCTATCTAATCCTTGTTATTTCTTCGTGTTTGAGTCAGTAAATATCCTCTTCCTTTGCTGCCCAGGTCTCACTACCATACAGCATTACACTCTAAACATATGCCATGTACAAAGATCCCTTAGCACGGAGCAAGAGCCCTCCCAATATCGGGAGAGGCAACAGCTCCCTGAACTTTCTCCAAACTCTCCTTACCCTAGTCACAGAGCTAGCCCACCTCCATCACATAACATGTCCCCCAACTCTTCCACACGCTCAAGAGACTAGCTGAACTGTACTAGATAAAAAGTGACCTGATTAAAGGTGTATTAATATCATGCCTTTTAAAATATAATTGGCTTTATAAATTCATATTAGGACAATTAGTGTATCTGTATATCAAACCCATTTCCATAAATTTGATATTGTACTGTAAATTCTTGTTACTATGGATGTTCATTATAAGTTGAGTACTGTATGTTCTAAAATATCATACCTTACATATGATACTGTAAATTGGAGAAAACTGGAAAAGTAGATTTGTTGGTGGCAATGAAATTTTAATTTGCGTATTGTATTTAATTTATTTTGTGATATAATTTGAGTGAATGCTGAACTGAGACAAGGCTGTGTGATGTTGCAATGACTGTTCAATATATATGTAAGGATGGATTTATGAAAAGGGTAAAAACTCATTGAGAGAGTGATGAGATTGGTAATAAATGGTGAAGGATGAGTACCTCAGACCTGATACATGATGGCAGATGGGTTCAGAGTTGTAGACATCTGTGAGTGTTGGGGTTTGAAACTAAATGTGGATAAGAGCAAAATGATGGTAGCTGAGAGGGAATGTGTCTCACAGTGTGATGTGGTGGTGAATGATGAGAGACCCAAATTGGTGAGGGAGTTGAAGTACCTGGGTGCAGTGATAGAGGAGAGAGGTGAGTGTGCAAAGGAAGTAGAGTAGCCCAGGAAAAGGAAGTGGCTGGTGCTGTGAAGATCTTGATGTGAAACAGAGTTCTGAATGCAGCATCAATGTTCATGGATGAAGTTTTTGTACACTAGAGTAACATTATTGATTGTGAGACTGGTATGGCAAGAATATGTTCAAAAGAGTAAGAGCAGTGGAAATGGGATTATTGAGGATTGTGTGTGGAGCCACTGGAGTGTGGTCAGTACATAGGATAAGGAATAATATGATACATGGAAGGTATGGAGAAAGGAAGTCTGGACACAGTAAATGAAAGTGCTTAAAATGGTAAGATCATGCAGAGAGAATAGGTTTGAAAATCGTGGTGAAATTGGTGTAACTGAGCAAGTTTGAAGGTGAGAGGAGGTGTGGTAGGTCAAGACAGTGGATAGATATAGTAAGTGAGTGCAAGAAAATAAGGTTTGGAAGTTGATGAGACTAGGGAATTGACATTGGTTGGAGCTTCTTGGATGAGTTTTATATGGAGTCATTTTTTTGTTTTATTTTTTTCAGTGATTTGATAGTTGTCAGATTTACTTCTGCTGAATAGGCAATATGGAGTGTTAAGTATGGATGTTTATGCCTTCTAAGTGGAGTCAGGATTCTGGGGACTTGAATGGTGATTGAATGAGATTGTGGCCCATTTAAATGGACAGAATTTTGCTAGTTCTCCTTTTTATCCAGTTTTTTATTTCTCTCTGGACCCTATCACACATCCCTAGGAAGGAAAAGGAGGTATGGATGTTGGTGATGGTGTGACAGAACTGAAGATAACATTTTGTGAGAGACTTGGCATAAATATCAAAGAGATAGTGTATGCAGATAGGTAAATTGAAATGGGTTGGACATGTTGAGAGGAAGGAGGAGGATGTCTTGCTGAGGAGAGTCCTAGGTGTGAATGTGGAGGAAAGATTGCTAACGGGCAGACCAAGGAAGATGTGGAAAGAGGTTATGTGTGGTTACCTCTGGGCTAGGGGATTGTGCAGGGAAGTGGCTGAGGTATCTAAACATAGTTGTAATGTGTAATCCATCCCATTCAATTTGTCTTGATACCATGAAGAAAAAGATATATACAATACTGGTATGTAATTGGACTGAAGGTGTTCAGCATTAAAACCCTTGCCGTTCATCTCTATTATAGGTGGAAGAAAAGTGAAGTATTGGAATAATTTGACAAACAGTAATTTTCTGTGCAGTTTTGGAGAGTTTGTAACACTCTTCTGTTGTGATTTATTCTGTTCATTCCAACTCAGTATTTGTGTATGGTATTGATACATGCTAGTAGATTTTCTGTCTATCTATCTATTGCCAGACGCCTCAATCCCGAACGGGGTGGCCACAAACAAATCGCCTCCATGTCACTCTGTCCCCTGCCATTTCACTACCACGCTCCCAACTCACACCCCCCTCTCTCATATACCTCTCCATTCCATCCCTCCATCTCATCCTCAGCCTCCCCCTCCCTCTCGCCCCCTCCACCTCACTCACATACACTCTCCTCGTCAATCTTTCACTCTTCATCCTCTCCACATGCCCAATTTTTAAAAATGATATAAAACACATACAAGAAGTTGTTAAAGTGTAATATGCAAGAGAAACTGCAAGGGATGAATTGTTACAAAGCCTACAATTCTACCAAGAAAGTGACCCAGTGTCTTGTTTGAGTTGATCTTCTTTGACCCTTAGTTTAACACTGTACTGCATCATATTCCATTGTGCATGTGCAGCTAAAAGTCCTTGAGTAGAGGGTGAACTAAAGACACAGCTGTTTTATCAAATAATGATGCATCAGAAAATCAGTCACTGGGCATGAGTGGTTAACCTAAATGCTAATCAGCATAGCTGAGAATGTATCTTGTTCTAACTCTGCGATAGTGTCATGAATTTGGTTTCCCTTGCCCAAGAACTTCAGACCATGGCTGTACCTGTAGCCTAGGTACTTCTTTAATAGATAATGTGATAACCAATCTAATTTTCAAAATGAAATGCATGTTGCACAGAAATTATCACTAAGATAATATACTTCCTTATCTCAGCTGTGGTGATAAAATAGAGTGAGGTTATGCAGTACAAAATAACCCTGTTAACCCCTTCATCCTGAGGAAATTATTTTTTATTTTTGTTTTTTTCTTATGATTGTATTTAGCTCCGTGGAGATCTTTTGTAGTAGTAGTACTAGCAGCAGTAGATATCAGATGCATTACAACAAGGAAATACTACACTGGGAAAATACGTCTTTTTCTTTCTTCACATTATCATAGTAAATTGTCCATAGTCAGAGAATCATACCAACGCTGTCTCGATTTAGGAGAGAGACATGTTTAAATCCACTTCCTGCGTTCTGTTATTCACTCTATATTAAAAGTCATTGAATATTGCCATCTAGGTCACAATAAATCTCATGTTTTAGAAAGTTCAAAGTCAACCCTTATTACTGTGTGTGTGTGTGTAACTTTCCTGAGCTACTCAAAATATTCTTGAGTAAATTCCTAAGAATTATTCATCTTAATGCTAGGAAATTTCTTATACCAATTTGTTAAAAAGTCAAGTTTACCAATTTTATTTTAGGTTCCCGTGTAATTCCGTTTTCTCTCATTTTCTTCGCACTTGTTTTGCTTCATTTTCTTCTCCCATTTTCATGCTGTCCCTCTTCCCCCTCACTTTTTTATTTTTTATCGTATATTTCTCATAATTTTAAGCATTGTAGATTATTTTCCTTTCCCTCCATTGTGTCACTCCTCAGTTTCTTTTATCTGTACTTCAAAAATTTTCATTAGTTTTTTTTTTTTTTAAGAGAGAGAGAGAGAGAGAGAGATCCTGCTGCTGAGGAGAATACAGTAGTTTAATGTTGGAAAGAATAAAATGACAGAATGCCTCAACCACTCTGAGGTTAAAGGTTAAGGTCCAATCTGATGACTAAAATGAGTTGTGTGTGTGTGTGTGTGTGTGTGAGAGAGAGAGAGAGGGGGGGGGAGAATGGAGGTACCCCTAGCCACCATTTTCACACACACACACACACAATGTTATCTAACAAATAAATGTACCACAAGGAGATGATTGAGCGCTTAAATTATAATTAAAACCACATCCACGATGACTGGCAGGTGATCTTTTGGTAGAGAGAGAGAGGGGCATTAAGAATCGGAAAGAAGAAAAGATGGAGAAAAAAAATCAAAAACAGGAGCAAGGAAAGAAAGATTGAAGAAGGGTAAGATGAAGAAGGATGATGGATAAGGAAGGGAAATATTAGGATAGGAGGAAAGGGAAGATCAGGGAGGAAAGAAAGAGAGGAGAAAGGGAAGGAAAGGAAGGTAGAAAGGGAAGGAAAAAAGTAGAAAGGGAGAGTTAGACTAGGAAAGAATAGCGGTGAAGGGAAAATGGTGAAGAAGGGAAGAGAAGGGAAAGATTAGGACGGAAGGAGAGACAAGAGTAGGAAGGAGTTGTGAGTAGGGAAGGAAGGAAGGAATGATAGGGAAGGAAAAGGAAGAAAGGGACAGGAGAAATGGGAGGAAAGGAAGGAGAGAGGGAGGGAAGGGAAGAAAAGAATGGAAGGAGATAAAGAAGGGGAAGTAAGGGTATAGGAGGAAGGGTAGGGAAAGAAGGAGGAATGGAAGAAAAGAAAGGAGGGAAGCAGGAAAGGAAAGGAAGGAGGGAAGGGAAGAAAAGAAGGGGGAAGGAAGGACGTGGAAAGGGTGTAAGGAAGGTTGTAGAACGAACTTATGGCTGAATAAAATTTGAAATAAAAACATACCTAAAGCAATTAGCAAAATATTATGCTTGTTCCCTTTTGCTTATTTTTGTGCATTTATATTTATAGCTTCATTATTTATCTTTAATTACGCTAATTTAATGCGTGGCCAGTACTTAAGTCCAGGTGTTCCTTAATTATGAGATGTACGCTATTCTTCCTGTCTATAAAAGTCTCTCTCTCTCTCTCTCTCTCTCTCTCTCTCTCTCTCTCTCTCTCTCTCTCTCTCTCTCGACATATCTTACTCCCTTTCCTTATCACATTCACGAAAAGCACACCTTCACTATCTATTCATTATCTCACAACACTCAGCCATACTATCTCACTTTTTCACCATCTCACTGTCTTTAATTCACTCACTCAATACTTTGCCCAACTCCAACATAAACATTACACTTCCGGCCCAACATTTCGCACGTTAACATCCTCTGCGATATGTTTACACTCTCTCTCTCTCTCTCTCTCTCTCTCTCTCTCTCTCTCTCTCTCTCTCACACAATCGCTAAACAAGAGTGGCTAAAAAATGTAATAGAAAGCTTATAAAAATGGCGACTTCTTCCTGAGAGAAAAAGAGAGAATCAGTGTGAGAAGAGTAAGAGTGAAAGTGTGAGAGCGAATATGAATGAGCAAGTGTGACAAGTCAGTGTGTGTGTATGTGCAGGGTGTGAGAAAGTATGAGTGAGAGAGAGAGAATGTGTGTATGTGTATTGATGGATGTGGTTAGATGGGTGTGTTTGTAGGTTTTATATGTTGTGTATTGATTACTAACCACACACACACACACACACACACACACACACACACACACACACACAATAAATTACCTTGAATCACAGCTTTTTGGCTACTTGCACAGGTATACATGCTTTGCACCTGCACACACATACACACAGACCTTAGTCCACACATGTGCATTACACCTAGCACATGTACACACAGAGACGTACATGAGTAATATACACATCATATAAGTAATGTGCGCACACTACATACACCGTACAAGCATGTATACATACACACACACACACGGACATTACATAAAACACGTACACAACATATACACACACACAAGTAAATAGCTACACAAACATTACAAAAGCACACACACACACACACACACACACACACACACACACACACACACACACACACACACACACACACACACACACACACACACACACAAAACTGTCTACTCACCGAGTCTGACATACTCTCTATCTGTCTACCACAACTACCACAATTACCACAACCTTCGCGTCAACCCTACTTTCACCACCACCACATCCACATCACCCTCACGCACTCACACCACAACTACCACAATCTGCCTACCACAACTACCACTATCCAGCAGTCCTGCCACAACTACCACTGTCCAACACTCCTTCCGCAACTACCACCATCCAGCACTCCTACCACAACTACCACCATCCAACACTCCTTCCACAACCACCACTATCCACCACTCCTACCACAACTACCACTGTCCAGCATACCTTTCTCACCCCAACTAGAACCATTACAACCATTCTTTATCCACGTATTCTACTACAGCTACTACTATTTTGGCTACCACAACTACCATCATCCCAGCTACCACAACTACCACCATCCCAACTACCACCAACTCACCACTACCACTTTCTAGCCTACCACAACTACCATACCCCAAACAGCTAGCTACCACTATCCCATTTATGCCAACTACCACACGCCTACCACAACTACCTTAATCACCCAGTCCCACCACAACTACCACAATCCAAACAGGTACCACTATCTAGAGGCATATTTACGCTGTCTACCACAATTACCACACTCCTGGTTACCCCACTACCACTATCTCTATCCTGTTCTGGATATCTACCACAACTACTACCATCACCAGCCTCACCACAATTGTCCTCACTACCACTATCGCTACACCCGTCCTTTTGTCTCCACTGCAGCTACCACAATTCACTACCACAACAACCACAATCCACGTTGCATTTCAAGACTTAGACAATGAGAGATTTTATTCAACCACCGACAACTACCATCACTACCAGTATTTTCTCTACCACAGTTATCATCACTACCACTTCACTACCACAATTACCATCACTACCACTTCACTACCACAATTACCATCACTACTACTTTTCACCTACGACGATCACTACCACTTTCCTTCACAACCCTACCACAACTACCACCACTACCACTATACTCGCAGAAGCCTACCACAACTACCACCACCACAAGCACCAACCACAACCACCAGTATCAGCGTTCAGTGACTCGCTTGCCACCACTACCACAACTACCAGCATATGCGTTCATTGACTCTGCTACCACAACTACCACCACTACCAGCACATGCCTCAACAAATACATGTCATTACTACCACAATCACCATGAGCCTCCAGACGAACTCCCAACAACTACCACAATTACCTCTCTCTCTCTCCGGCAACTACCACAACTACCACCATTACCGACGCTGGCAGGAGCTTATTATAATTGTTGTTACTCGCATTTGTACAGCTTTTGCATTTGTTACCCCCAACCACAACTACCAACATTANACCATCAGCACCACAACAATAATCACCACACCTACCACCCTACCACAGCTACCAGTAATACCACCACAGCTACTAAATTACAACAGCCTACTATCGTAACTACCATAATTAACTACCAGTCATTCATTTACCATAAATACCATTGCCAAAGCTACCACAAACAATACATTGACCTAAACTACCATTACCGAAGTTGTTACCACTACAGCTACCATAATCAGCTAATATTTTGACTACCACAACAACCACCTTCGTGCCTACCACTATCACAGCTACCAAAACTACCACAACCCCTTTTTTCGCTATGACAACTACCATCAGTCATGTATACCACTCAGCTACCACAACTACCACAACCCCTGTTTTTTGGTTACCACAACTGCCATCACATCTTGCCTACCACCGTCACAGCTACCACCTGTACCACAACCCTATTTTTAGCTACCACAACTACCACCATCATGCCTACCACCATAACTGCCCTGTCTCCCGCAATTGCTTTCAACACAACAGCCTCAACCACCACTACCCTCACCACCACATTTACCACAATCGAAGCTACCACAACTACTTCCTCTTTCACAACTGCCATCGCCTCCTTCACCTCCTACCACAGCTACCACAACTGCTGCCTCTCCCCCCCC
>JAGKTI010000888.1:74057-84890 GCA_018397915.1 Birgus latro
GAGAAAAGGATGGGGGGTGGGAAGGGAGGGAAGAGAGGAGGAGGACGAGGAGGAGGAGTAAGGACCATAAAGTGTGAGGTTTTAGTTGGTTTGAGAGTAAAGTACCTTGTATGTGTGTGTGCGTGTGTGTGTGTGTGTGTGTGTGTGTGTGTGTGTGTGTGTGTGTGTGTGTGTGTGTGTGTGTGTGTGTGGTCTCATCCTCTCTTTCTGTTCTCCTTTATTGGTACTTTATTTCTGTTGTTTTTCTTTGTTTTTATTCCCATCGTATTTATTATATACCGTATACATTTCACTGCACTCCATTCATTTTTTTCCTGTCTTCCTTACTTCCTTTCTTCATTCCTTCCTTTCTTCTTTCCTTCCTTCCTCCTTTCATCCTATCTTTTCCTTCCTTCCTCCTTTCATCCTGTCATTCATTCATTCCCTCCTTCCTTTTCCTATATTCCCCTTTTTTCCTGTTTTCTTCCCTTTTTTACTTCCCATCATATCCTACTTTATCCCCATTCATCCTCTTTCCCTGCATTTCCTTCCCTTCCCTTCCCTTCCCTTCCCTTCCCTTCCCTTCCCTTCCCTTCCCTTCCCTTCTTTGTATAGGTTGTGGTCAGGCCCCAATCCAGTAATTTTTTATGCATGTTAGTGGTTTAGTGAGAGAGTATGGGGCAGGCAGGGTTAGGGAGAGAGAGGAAGGGAAACAGGAGGGTGTAGGGGTGGGAGAGAGAAAAGGAGGCAGGTAGGGGCGTTTAGGAGGAGAGAGTAAGAAAGGGAGGTAGGAACAGGGAGCATTTGGGAAGAGGTGGGAGAGGGGAGCACAGGATAGTGGAGGAGGAGGAGGGAAGTGAGAAATATCAAGGAGGGAATGTATGAGAAAGGGAGGGATACACGAGTGAAGAAAGTGAGAGGGAGAGGTGGGGGGATTGTGTATGGGGAATGATTTGGGAAGGTACAGAGGAAACATAAGAGCATTAAAGGGAGGGGGAGAGCATCAGTATGGTTTAGGAGCCAACTCACATTTTTTTTTTTTTAATGCTTCCTTGAGTTTATTTGAGTTCATCAAAATTTTGCCACTTATTTTTTTAAAAAAGCTCCTGGAAGTATGAAAAAGTTGTCTTTTTTATGCTTTATACTTTGGTGATTCACATAATTTCTAACCATATTTACAGATTTGGAAAATCACTTATTGATAGATTGTTTGTTTGTTGTATGCTTCTTCAGGTATTTTTGCAGGTTGTTTTGCTATAATTTGTGTTGTACTTCAGTGTGATGTGCAGTTATGGATTTCTGGTACCTATAAATGGGTTCTAGTGTGAAGTGATGTTACCTGTCCTGTTTTTGTTTGTTTCAGGAAGTGCGTGATGAACGAGGAGGAGTTCCTGCTGAAGTGGAACAACCACCAGACCAACTTTGTAGATGTATTCAGTGAGCTGCTGGAGGATGAGTCCTTTGTTGACGTGACCCTGGTGTGCGGGGGTGAGGCTGTGCCGGGCCACAAGATGGTGCTGGCTGCGTGCTCACCCCTCCTTCACCGAATCTTACGTGACAACCCTTGCAAGCACCCTCTCGTTATCCTGGGGGACGTGCCTGCGAGGGACATGCGTGCCCTTATACGCTTTATTTACCAGGGAGAGGTGAGTGTGTCCCAGAGTGAGCTGGCTTCCTTCTTGAGGACTGCAGATAACCTGCAGATCAAAGGCCTGGCAGAGGACAAGGAGGATCGCAAGAGGAAAGACAAAGATGGGGGAGATAATCGGCCAGGAAGCAAGCGGCCCCGGCTTTCAGATACGGGCAAACCACCTGACCGCCCACCATCAGCCAATCCCCCTTCCCCACTTCCCTCTCGCCATCACAAGTCACTCTCGGATTCTCAGTCATCTAGTCACAAGGTCCGGGGGGCCAACAGAGGCTCCCCAGACCACACACCTCTCAGGGGATCCAGGCTAGGGGGCACTGCGAATAACAATAATAATAACAACACTACCACCACCACCACGAGTAACCCCAACCATCACCACCATCACCACCATTCCAGCTCCAAGCACCAACACCACCCCAGTAAACTCAGCAAGGCCACCCATGCGCCTGACACCACCCCCAAGTTGGCATTGTCAAGTGGCAGTCGGGCAGTCGAGGAGGACACAGGCAGTGGTATGGAGAACAATAATGGGGTGAGCGAGGATGAGGCACCCATCAAGTCAGAATCCACCAACACACTTGTAAGTACAGATGATTCATCCATGCTGGGTATTGCCAGTCTGGATTTTTATACTTCTTTTGTTCAACTTTCTTCCGAAGAACAGTTTTTCATTTAATTCCTTTTTTCTCTATCAGGAGATAAAAATGTTTGCCATTTGTATTGTATTGGTCAAAATTCCTTGAATTGCCACATGTTATTGTAAATAATCATGCATATATCTTGTGATGGCTTCGAAATGGCTCCTAATATCGGAATATATAATATGGTATATGTGAATGTACTCTTTATACACATATGTTTGAAGTGTGAAATGTAGCCTACTAAATAAAGGTACAGTAATGCCAGGTTATGGTGAGGATACTGGTGCTGTGCCAGTGTATGTTAATGTGTACCTGCTTGTAAATGTGCATGCATGGATGTATTCATGGTGCCCACAGACAGTGAAAACAGAACCCCTAGACTACCCTGGGGAGGTGGTGTGGACGGAGGGTCATGCTGCGCTTACTTCTGAGGTGATGGAAGACTCCCAGGGACTGTTACCCCTGGCGGCAGCAGCAGCAGCCATCGTAGCATCACCTGCCATACCCATCATGGAGTTTGGTGAGGAGGGGTACAGGCACGCACAGACAGGGGAAGGGGGCGTTAGACAGTAGTCAGAACTTTTTCATGGTGGAGCTGTGTTGTAAGTGATGCCAGCTGGATGCAGGGTAGGTGCAACGTGAGTGCTAATGCAGGTATAAAACTCACAGAAAAGGAAGAGTGGACTGTAAAAGGGAAAATTGGCTTTCACTTGTAGGAGCTATAGCAGGTGTATTACGTAATATTTCTGTACAGTATTATTTCCAGAGTATGATGGCATGTGTATGGGACAAAAATGTATTGAGGTGCAGGAATATGCATAGAGTTGGAATTGGAGTATGAAGATGAGGGTGATCATAGAGGAACTTTATTTAAGACAACATAGACAATTAATGTCCTAGAGTGGCAGCACAGAGATGTATGAAAATGGTTGGCAGTAAACCAGGTGTGGGAATGACATCTGAAAATTTGTGAGTCTGGAATTATATGGGATAACATTGAGTAGATCAGAGTGGAGATGGTTGGGAGAGGCATTATCGTACAGTTGAGTGTCATAGGCTTTTGATAATACTTGTATGGTGATTATGCATATATGTGAAGAATTAGGTTTTCTCCTTATTTAGTCATCCCTGGAAAGGACAAATTTTGTATGCTGTCTGTTTTGGACTCATTCTTTTTATATATGAAAGTACTTTAATTCTAAACTTTTTGTGCAGATTTGAAGTTATGGAAATCAAGGAATTACAGTAATTCATAAGATACATGAAAGTTTGTAGAAAGAAAATGTTGAGGTATACTTTATGTATGCATATGTGCATGAATACATCTGTACATACTGTACTTCTGTACATAGTGGATGTGTGTATATGTTTGTGTTTGTTTGTGTTACTAGTTTGGTGAAGTGTGTACAATGAGTGAAGGCCTTGCAGGTGATGATGTGCGAGGTGATGAAAGCAGCCGTGGAGATGTCTCTACTGCTGCCTCCGACGACGTCAGTGCCAACAACACCCAAGTGAGTACCAAGTTCATTTATGAGACCAGACATGAGCCTAGGATTTGTTGAGATGGCCACAGATATTTAGGCTCTAGTTAATGGAATTGTGTTGTGTGCAGTTTTGTATGAGAAGTAGTTTCCATTATATTTTTTAATGTTATTTATTCTTGGTACTATCAGCTATATTCTTGATGAAGCTAAGCAGAATATTCTTGTTGCAAGCATGTTAAATTTTATGACCAATTACTCCTTTCAGTGTGATTACTTGTTTTTCACATTATTCTTCCTACTCTCAGTGGATTTTACCCTGCTAAGGAGTAACTTTTCCAACTGATGGGGCTGGGTTGTCCCTTCATTTAATCCATTCAGTATGATGTATGTTTTCTAAGTAAAGGAAAATTATGAGGAAATAGAAAGAATATAAGAAGTAGGGCATCAGAATGAATGAGTTAAGAGAGTCTCCTCATCTTAATGAGGTTATTGGGTAAAATATTTGGCCAGTCTTCCCAGGTTCATGACTCGGTGCTGTTGGTAGTTTTGCTCCTGATTATACATGGGTTCTTGCATGTAAGTGGTGGTATCTTCTTCTTTTTTATCATTTTTCTTGAGATACTTCCTTTTCTGCTTTGGTGTGCTTTGAGATGTTCTTGATAATGTTTGATATGTGGTTTGCTTTGCATGTAAATCTTGCTGTCTCTGTGTGCTTATGTTTTCCTTGAATAAATCAAAATAATTTTTATACAGTTTATAATTGATACACTAACCATATTCAATAAAGAACATAAAAATTTGTTGGTAATTGTATATAATGCTTGAATTAACATTTCCTTTAACATTCCAGATTATATGTAGCATTTATTTGCTTACTAATTATTTACCATATTGCTGCCTATTGTTTTATACTTTTAAGTAGTGATAATGACTGATGTCAGATCTCTGCTTTCATTCTGCTTTGTGTAGTTTTTTTAGTTATTATTATTATCGTATTGATGTGATAATGGTAGAGGGTTTAGTAGGAGCTACCACAACATAATTGTTAAAAAGGAAAATAAACGTGCAAAAAATGATATTCATCATGAAAGAAAAAAATAGGTATTGTAAGAGATAATAAGTACCAGTTGATAATCAAAGTTATTCTGTGGCTGAGGTTGTGGTATCACCTACCATTCTCTCTACCAGGATACCAAGGTGAGCCGTAAGAAACCCCAGGGTAGTTCGGAAGACATTGTAGCCGTGGCATTGTCCTCCCTGGGCCACCCACCACATCAACTCCCACCACAGCTTTCATCGTCAACACAGCATTCATCATCGACACCACAGCACTCTTCTTCAACATCACAGCATTCTTCGTCAGCACCCCCACTACCACCACCACCACCACCCCCACCACCTCCCCTGCATCTCCACCATCCCCACCATCCGCTCCATCAGACTCCACCAAAGCAGCTTCATCCACCACATCCCAGTTCACACCCAAAGATATTCCCACCTGGCAGCATCCAGGTGTTCCCTGCAATTCCTGTCAATCCATCATCCATCCCAACTACAGGATCCAGTGGTCCACAGGTATCACTTCCAGGCCATATTTCATCACCGGTAGTCCCTCCATCCACCACCATCACAGCTCCATTCAACAACAACAATGTTCACAAATGCCAGCAGTGTCCCTTCACCACATCCAACCCCTATACCTTCACCCGTCACCTGCGCATCCACCTGGGGACCAAGGAATTCCGTTGTCGGCTGTGTGGATTTGCCACCTCACGCAAGGACTCGCTCATCCGGCACTTCCGCATGAAGCACCTGACAGGGGAAATGGCGGTGTACCACGACCTTGACTCAAGGGATATTGAGGACCTGGCACTAGCAAGAGAGGGAAGTGCTCCACTGCCTGAGGGACTACAGCTCTTCCCAGCAAAATTCTGAGTCGTAACTTGAAGTGTGTCTACTTAACCCGTCCCCCATATCCATCACTATCCTTTATAGCGTTAACAGCAACAGGAGTGCCTCTTCATCGTATCCAGCCTCTACACCTTCTCCTGTAATCAAGGAGTTCCAGTGCTGTACTTATTTAACACTTCAGTCATAGACTTGCTGATCCACCAGTTTCGCATGAAACACCTCATGGAGGAAGCGGTGGTGCAGCTTGACCTGGACTCATTGGCTATTGAAGACTTAGTTGTGGGTAGAGAAGATGGTGCTCCTCTGCCTGTGGAGTTTCAGCTCTTTCAAAGTTCTGAGTCCTAAATGTTTCTTTCCTCTGCAGCGCATTTTAACTCTGAAGGTGTTTTGTTGGTAAAAAATGCCACCCGGGGTTAAGTTCAGATTATGCATCTGCTTTACTCCCTGAGGAGCAGCTGGAAGTTTTTTGATGATGTAATGCTGTAAGGAATGTAAGACAACCTTATAACCAGTAAGTGTTCTGGACTACAGTAGTCTGGCTTCAGACCCCTACACCTCGCAAAGGTTAATATGGGAGTGAACATTAAAGTTTTTAATGTTATGAAGCTCATTTTGTTTCAGTGTGAAGCAAGAAATTATAGAGAGGCATCTGCTTTTAGTGTGGAAATATTCTCAGCATAGTCTTCAAAGCATTCCTCCTGACCACAGAGTTGATGAGAATGAGTCCATGCAAGGTGCACAGAAAAAAACAGGGAAGCTTGGGGAAGAATTTTTGAAAGTCAAGTCATTTAGCTTTGCATTGTGAGCTTCATCTTATCTTTTGTTCAGTTACCAAAAATTTCCCTGTGATTCTCATTCATCCACTTACAGACCTCGCTCATTTTTATCCTGTTCTCAGGTTTCTCAGCGCACAATCAAACAAAAGAATCGTCCTCCATTTACAAATATAATTTTTAAAAGCCAGGGCTATTATAAAACTAGGCTTCCTTTGACAGATTGACACCGTAATGATGTGCTGGAATGAAGGATATTAAAAATGTGATGATAAATTTAGTGATATATTACTGTTTAGTTTTTATGGAGTGGTTGCGATGTACAAATTTTACTAACATACTGAAGATGCATTGAATTGTTGATATAGATTAGCATCTGTAATCTGAGTTATACATAGGATTTCTAGTTTTAATAGCATATTTGTTACCCTACCAAAAGTTTATTACATCAGCTTGACCGTTGATGTTGCAGTCATTGATGTTGTGTGTGTATGAAGCTCAAGTAGTCTTTTAAAGCCAAATATTTCCTCTGACTTCATCTGTGTAGTTCTTGCCTGATGATGCCACCATAGAAGGGTGCATCTGTCACTGCAGAGTAACTATCCTTCTTATCACACAGTACTTTCCCATTAGTTACTTTATTTTGCCTTCCCATATTTCTTTTCCTCTCTAACTCTCTACCAGTTTCTTCTAGCTCATGACCTACAGCATATAGCTATTTTCTTACATTGTATCATGTAAGGCATGGCATTCTGTCCTTGTGTAATAATGGCCTTTCCTCCTGTAATACACCACTTTGCCTCCCACTCATCCCCCACCTTTTTTCTCCACCCCACCCCCATGTACTCATCCACCTTGTCCTTCCATCTCTCCTTGTATAACAAGACATTCTTCCTCAAATCCCCCACCCCCCCCACCCCATTTAATTTCTTTTCTAATAATTCCATGCATTACTCTTATAATGTCTCTCTGTATTATCCCCTCCTCTCCTCCTTTTCCCTCCCAGTGTGTGCCCATACCTTATACACACCCTTCCCACCTTTCTCACCTTTTCCTTCCATCTCATTTTGTGAAAATTACCCAGGTGTTTTGCAGGAATAATTTCCTTATATACGGTATTTATTTTTAAAATAAGTTTTGATGTTTCCTACATTTCTTGGTATGCTTTCATTGAATACCTGTAGATATCTTACTCCTTTCTTTGAAGAGTAGTTTGATTTCCAGCAGTTCTTTCATTTAGTACCTTTGTCCACTGCATCTTTGAATGTCTGAATATTTGCATAGGTTCCTTGGGCATGCTGTTGATAGTTTGTGCTTCCTCCACTCTTGGTTCTTGAGGTTGCCTCATTCTGTTTTAGGTGGGAAAAGGGGTTGGGATGACAATGATGATGGTGTGTGTGTGCTGTTGAGTGATTGTGCTGTAGTGTGTGCATTCTTGAGTGTTGAACTGTTGAATGATTGTGTTCCTGAGTGTCTTCTTTGAGTGATTGCTTTTTTTTGTATTTGCATTGTTGAGCGTTACTTAATCCCATCTTTGAGTGGGAAAAAGGCCATGATGATGATTGTTCATTTTTCATTCATTCATTATCCAATCCTATGTTGCCCCACAGAGGAGTGTTGAAAGTTTTAATTCTTGTGTGTGTTTTGTTTGCATAGTTAAATGTTTGCATACAGTACTTAATGGTGTTTGCATTGTTGAGTGGCTGATTTGGAGTATTTTGATTGCTGGGGGTTTTCTACTTCACATTCCAGTTTTTAACACTAGTATGAGATGTATAATTTGAGTACAGGTTTAAGTATCACTTTGGTGATTATCATTATTTTGTATTGTGGTGTACAGTATTATTAGGACATGACAGTATTGTACTTCTACCTTTTATGAGAGCCTTATTATTCCCTCCAGAAGGATGACTGTTTTCAAATTTGTTCTTGGTTTTGTCGTATGATTTTAGTCAGATAGAAAATTACCTCTTGGGTAGGAGGGAATTTGTAACTTATGATCTGTAGTAATCCTTTCAGTACACATTGACTGTTTTCCTAATTTTTTCTTGCTATCACAAGAAAAGCTTCCTTAGCCCGAAAGGATCTTGTAAATGGAAAGCGTGTGAAACTTGCCCCATTTAACCTTTTCATTCCAAACAGTCATATGGTGGTAGCAACAGTGAAGTAAAACATCTGTTGCTGTAGTGGATGAAGTAAGTCTTGACAGGATATCAGATCTCTGTAATATTTTCTTTTTTAATTATTATTTCTGCTGTCTCATTTAATGGATTTTGCCATTTGATTCTTATTTTGTATATATATTTAAGATTCATGCTTTAATGACTGATACCTCTTACTTGGATATTCTACAGATGTGACCTGTTAGACGTAATGTACATTGCATTTTCCAAGGTAGTATTATTTTGTGCATTCCCATTTCTGTTTGTGGATCCCTCCCACCCCGTGTATTAGTGGGAAACGTGGCTAGGATGCCAAGACGGATTATAGGTTCCTTTATCATTTGTAAAGTATTCTCACTTGAAAGGTATAGATATATGATTTTAACTCCTTCAGTCTGGTGAAACATATGACTGAGTTTCTTTCTTGATATCTCCAGGTAATTTCATTTAGTTTTAGAGTGGCTTTTAAAATTGTAGGGGTTAGATATAACTGTAATTAAACCCATCACCAAAAGATTTCTCTCCTGAACTACATTGAATCATCTGTTTGGTAGCCAGGATGGAACATAAAATTGTCATCAGATTGAAGGGTTAAAAGTGTGTGAAACTGTACAAAGAGTAGGTTAAGACAATGTGCAGCTGTGTTTGTGTGTGTTGATTTTTTTTTTTTATGTGATGTGAAAAGATAGAACCAAAGCTTGAATGTTTTTTTTATACCATATGGTGTGATGGCAAAGAATGAGAGAGAGAGAGAAAATTGATGTTTTAATTACTTCATTATTATGATGATATTCATGCTTGATTTTCTTTTACTACCTTCAGATACTTTATTTGATTTAGGGGAGATGTTGTACATGAAGAAGGTTAATGAAGACTATATCAAACCACAAATGAAGGCTGTATTTAACTCCTCCAGCTGTAAAATTCTCACCTGTACTGAATTAAATCATTTGGTCATAGCAAGAATAAAATTTAAAAGGTATTTTGAGGCTGAAGGGATGAATATTGCCTGCCTCTCAAGCTCTTAACATCCTCACTATGACGATGTCCGTATTAGTTTATTTTAGCAAACTCTTGACAACTTTTTTCAGCTTCGGAGAGACTTTTAACTGAGGGGTTAGACACAGCATTCATTAATCGCTTCTGTGATAGAGGGTTTTTCTTAAGTTGAATAATGTCATCTGTTGGTAGTGAGATTAAATTAAGAGAGATGCCATCCAATTGAAGGAATTAAAACATTTTTGCTCTCGCCCTCTTTGCAACCATTCGTACATACTTGTCAGTGTGGTTCATGTTTTTTGTACTTGTGTGCTTATCTGTTATGTATTCAGACTCAAGCAGGCGCCCAGGATGGAAGTGCCGACATTCTGACCTTAAGAGAGGAGATATTTTTGTACTGGTGACTGATTCTGAACATATCTTTTTCAGTAAATAAAACTACCCTCCTGTGAGCTCACGTGACCACAACAATACAGTGTGGCTTGCAAATAGATTCGACTTTTATTGCCAACCTCCTTGCAAAACTTGGACTTTTGCTGTGATATGGAGCGTGTCATGGGTAGCTGACGTTTAGTCTCGCTGGATATTTTTATCATTATTATTATTATTATTATTCTGGTCATCACCGTTATCAGAGGCAACAGCATCGCCTTCATCAGCATACAGTAATCATTGTCCTCCATATCATCATCATCATTGTCATCATGGTCATTGACGTTGTCCATTATCATCGTTGTCATCTTCAAAGTACTGTACAGGAAAAAAGGAAGCACAATATTCAGGTGAAAGTGGCTATCATCAGGGCACCAAGTGAGTATAGGCAGCATACACTTGAGTACTGTATTATCCTGCGTTGTATCTCAGTCATATTTATTTATGCACTCTGGTTACAAAAAAATTGCTAACTAGGTTTTACTTTGAAGATCAGGAAATTGTGCTGTACTGAGCTAGTTTTTATATATACAGTACTGAAGTTGAGGTGAAGGTCTTTTGCTTTGCACATTGGTTTGAATTCGCAACAGGTGACATGAAGCTATTCAGCCACATAATGCCACCAGTGGCATACACTGGCACTCTACCCATTATTGTTGTGGACTACAGTAGCCTGGCCATGGACCTCCACCCTTCACAGGAAGCAGTAGGGATGTTTTTATTTTTTTATTTTTTTTGTGTCCGACTCTGGGCATAGGCTTTACAGCCTGCTATCAAGGCCCAGCCGTCCTCCTACATACC